>JACXGM010011274.1:0-25232 GCA_016801145.1 Umbra pygmaea | reverse complement strand
TACGTTAACGTTTGCCCACTTAAATAACGTCTATAAAAATATTTTCTACTTTACCTCTCTGGATTTTTGGGAAATCTATGAAACGCTAGTTGATTTGTTGTACACTGGTAGCTAGTTGTTGCAGTTAATGGCAGAACATTGTTTTCTTTGTTTCCAATTATTATTTCCAGACATAATGTTAATGTTGTATAGTCGTGATAACGTTAAAGCACAGCAAGCCTAGCAACAATCTCTTGTTCAGTCCAAAATGGCAAAGGCGCCACAGCAGCGCCATCTAGCGATTGTTGTCAGAACTGCAACAGAGTTTCGCCTCTTGTTATTTCTATATTCTTTGTTACAGCTCAGCACACCTGGTGCCACTAATGAAGCCATTGATTAGTTGCATCAGGTGTGGTTGAGACAAAATCTGTTTTGCCTATTTGTGCTGCTGTGAGGGATTCTATTCTGGGGTTTGAATCATTTTTAGAATGGAGAAATCATTGAGTTGGATTTAGGGAAACCACTTGATGCATTTGTCGTGTCGAGCTATTTCAATTGCTTTTGTTTGATTTGTTTATTGCAAACAGCTGACAGTCTAAATTTTGACAATACACATGATTTGCAATGAGGGTAGACATTTTTGGATTGTTATACAAATTTTAACTGCATGTATATGTATGTACCAGCCGCGGTCGGTGGATCTTAATTGGGGAGGACGGGCTCGTATTACGCTCAGAACCGGAGTGAATGGAATGGTGCGCAACGAACAAAACCAATTGTTTTTTTGATTTGCACACGTTCCATTCACTCTGGTTCTGAGCGTAATACGAGCCCGTCCTCCCCAATTAAGATACACAGACCGCGGCTGGTATGTACACAGATAGGTAGATTGACATCAAGTATGACAGTCCAAAATTACTATGGGTAGACAAGCAGACAGAAGAAACATTATCCATTTGGTGGAGGTGTCACTAAAATTGTAAATGTCCATAATGCCCAGTACAAACATAAGAATTTCAGCCCATTCAGCAGCCTGATAGTCTGTGGGTAAAAGTTTTAAAAAGGCTGGTTGTTTTTGTGTGATTTTTCCCTGTTTTTCTGGGAAAAAATGCCACATTGTCCCAATACAATTAGAGGTTGGCATATTTCACCTCCCTGCTTTCCTAAACTGGCACAAGACTTGCATACAGGTCATCCAGTAATGAAATTAGGTGCTCTGTTGAATGGCCCAATTAGAGGTTCATGTAACAGCTGTGTGATGACATTCTGAATTTTAGGAATATATTTTAAATGCATTTGAATACAATAATTACTATAGAAATGTAGCAAACTGCAAACAAAATAGGATAAGTTCAAAACGTAACAGATCTTGATTAAGTATGTGAATGTGCTAAATGTGTTGTAGAGACACAGGAGTATTTTTTGTGTAGTATTGCAAAGAGAAATCACCTGTAATGGAAATGAATAAGCACATTAACCAACCGTTTGTCTCACCTTCGATTTCATCTGTGGTAACAATTACTATCTGGATAGCCAATGGATATTTGCCATCCATATTACATGTGCATCTTCTGCTTCACAGAAGTCAAATTCACTTTTTTTGGATGTGTAGGCTACTATAGGGAAAATAATTAAACATCTCTGGAATTTAGGGTATGGGATTCCCAGAGTTTGAATTTACAATGCATTGCCTGACTTGACCAATTTCAAGAAATGCTTAATTTTTTCTATTGTAAATACACTGTACAATTGTAAGAGTGGAGTTTTTAATTTTAGAGACAATAGTCAATCGGAAAGTATTAAATGCTGAGTCCTGCTCAATTGTTTAAATAAGATCACAAAAATGGTGTTTGCTGGACATATGCAACGTAAGAGCATAGACAGTGATTACATTAGTCAAAGTTATAAACCTTTATTATATTCAAAAATATTTCAAAAGCTGGACATTCTATACATTGAACTGTCTAACATTTCCATGGACATTATGGCATTTAGTAAAGTATTAGAGGGGATATTCTATTCACCATTAAAAAGGTAGCAGAATAAAACGTACGCCCAATTGAATTCTTGCACAAAATGATATGCATGATCTATCATTTATAACTCAGTGAATTTATTTAAACCATTTTCTCAAGTTAACATTTGAGTAGTTGTCCCTCTTAGCAATAACCTGACTTGGGTGACATCCTTGCTAGGCGCTCTCCATCGATTGCAGATTGCAATGCCATGACTGTGTCTGAAAAAGAGCAGGCCAGGGTGACAAATCAGAAAAACATGTGGGAGCACCTGAGACCAACAAATGGAATTAAAATGGTAACTGGTTACTCGACACATCCACATACCCAGTAGATTTCTTGCATACTCCACAATTTCAGTCACACCTTCCTCAATATCATATGACGGCTTCTCCATTGGTTTGAGAATATCAATGGCTCTCTGTACAACACATAAGAAAACGCACACTGAAAGTCAGGTAATATGTCATTATCCAGTCTGCTCTATAACTACATTAAGTGCAGGTTGAACCAACTGTAGTACAATTTCAGTTACGGTCAGAAACTGTTTAAGAAAAGGAAATATGTACCGTCAACTCCTCATGTACTCTCTCCTCTAGCTCAGACACTTGGGATATGGCCTGGTACACATCAGGCATGGGCACAATTGAGTCCTGCAAACAAGAAACATTTAACATCATGGTAAACGTCCACCTAGGGGCGTGGTGGGGAATCACACTGATTATCTGGAAGTATAGTGAGCTCCATATTTAATTGGACAGTGACCCTTATTTGATCATTTTTTTATCTAGTACTTTGTGTTTAAAACGATACAATGACAATTGTGCACCGTCATCTTTAATTTTAGGGCACATTCATACATTTCAGAATGAGGGACGTTTGTACATAGTCCCCCAATTTTGGGCACCAGAATAAACAAATGGACCATTCAAAATGATGTAGAGAGAGTGAAGTAATAAGCGTTAATATTTGTTTGCATATACTTTGCATCCAATGACTGCTGGAAGTCTGCAATGCATCAACGTCACCACGCACTCGTTATCTTCCCTGGTGATGCTCTGCAGCAATTTTCAGTTCCTGCTTGTTTCTGGAACTTCTTGCCTTCAGTCTCTCCCTTAGCATGTAAAATGTATGTTGAAATCAAATCAAATCTGGTGATTGATGCACCACAGATTTCCACCAGTCATTGGATGCAAAGGATATGCGACCAAATATTACTATGTTCTACATTAATTTGGACTGTTTGATGAGTTTTGGTGCCCAAAACTGGGGGGTAGTATACCAAAGTAGTAGAGATTTTCTATTATATCTAAACAGTTAATCTGATATGAATTAATATACCCTCAAATTAAAGCTGACAGTCTGCACATCAACCTTGTTGTCATTATATCTTTTCAAACTTAGTGCTAGAGTACAGAATCAAAATAACCAAAAAGCGGTCGCTGTGCAATGAATTAGGGAGCTGACTGTATGTTAGTACTGTCTTTAAAACAGAACTGACACTTACCCAAGTACCAGTCAGTGACAAGCAAATTAGTCTGATACGGTTCACTTCTCACCTCCTCTGATGAAGAGTCATTGTCCATGTCAATCTCATCCAATTTCTTGGGAAGACTACAATCGTTCACCTTGCTTGTTCCGTTCAGCTCCTTCACCCTATGAGTTGGGTTAGATTAGAACAGAGTCAAGTCCATCGTGACCAACAGGGCTGGGAATTACAATGGACCTCACAATACAATTGTCACATTAATTTTGTGCCGATACAATATGTATTGAGATTCTTACGATTCTGAAAATATGGCAAATCAATATTGCGATTTTCTTCTCTACTTAATTAAACATGCTTAACAGTTCGAAGGAATATTAAATCTTTCTAAGTGTTCTTAATGGAATTTAAATGTGAAAAATGTTTGTCATTATTATATTGATAATCCACCCAAAACGGCACACTCCTATGACATACTAGTAAAATAATGTATATTACAAAATATATATAGACTTAATGATGTATCTTTGACTTTTCATTTAAGCCAATAGTACATTATAGTAATTTGGCAACCAACAATCCTCTGGCTGGCTACAGTTTTACCTTAAAACACAGTAACAAAAATGTCAGTATCAGCATTCAGAACAGTAATATTTGTAAAATCAACTGCACTATCAGTACAGGTATTTAAAAGCATCATGTTGAACACAATGCAGGGTGCGGCCAACTGACAACGTAAGGGTAATGAAATGAAAGAGAAAATTGTGAGTTTTGCAATCTCCCCGTTAGTATGTCTTAAACCCGGGTGACGAACACGCAAACTGCCTTGAAATGTATTATTGTGAACGTACAGTGTTGTGCTTTGAGGAAATTTAAACAAAATACTTTGTCATTACAATATAGATGGATGAATTTGTTCTAGACACATATGTCCATATTTATTAGCATTTTCTGGCAATCTTTTGAATGCTTTGCTTCCTAAAAAAATAAGATTGGATTTGAGAATCAATACTAATACTGGCAAAAAAAAAAAGAGCATTGTGATACATTGCTGAATCGATTTTTCTCCCACCCCTAATGAAACAACTGAAGAAAAGTGGAGCCCTGGGAACTCCCTGCACATACAACCTAAAAGCATATATGCAACTTTGTATGACATTGTAGGATCCTGTGCTAAAATCATGCAGCCTTTTAACCATGTTTTAATTCTTCAATTCTTACTGCATTGGAAACCAGTTTAAAACAGTAGAGGCATCTCAGGGAGTTTGAGGTATAATGCCAACATATCAAAGTTAAATGCTGTGTCATGACTAAGAACAGATCTTACTAAAACGTGATTAAAGGACCCCATCAGCAGGATATGGGTGGGACTATACCTGTCTGCATAACGTAGTGTGTTTAGTGTGTAATCACATGAGGCCATTCCAGGAGACACCATAGCAATCTAGAAAATATGAAAAACATTTAGCTTTGATGGAAAAAAGAACCACAGCCTAGCTTGGTTACAGATCAGTTTCTGAATATTTTTGCCCAACTTCATTAGTGCCTTCCAACCATACTGGATTGTGACCAAGCAAGCATAGTTGAAATTGCATTCAATTAAATTATGAAATAAGAGATCTTTGATCAACATTTTATTATTTCAGAACTTTGCAGATAGATGAATTTTCCTACTTCTGATGAAAATCTGATGAATGCTAATTTGACTCAGTTTTAAAACAGGTGAAATGTCCTACCTACTCTAACTACTCCATGACATTACCAAACTATACATAGTCATCTATAAAATAAATAATATACAGTAAAAACAGGAGCTACTAAACTTATGAGTTATTTTTTCCCACAATGAAAAGGATGTTACTTTCTGAATGTGTGATGATTCTAAAATAGTACATATCTTTAAAGGGAACTGTAGTCAGGAACTAGCAATCAAGGTAACATTTTACAATATGCAGTTTGGAAATCCAATTTTATAACCTTTCCTTCTAGTGGTATATCTAACAAAGCAAGCAACTGCATGTTGTACATTTCATAATAGCGACACTGGGCAGGGAACCCCTCAGTTTTATGCTTAAGAGCTACCTAGGTAACAGATAGCTGGCTTTACATTATAGCTATTTTATGTTCATAATATCGGTGAATTCCCAGTTGAAAAACCTTTTTGTGTTTGTTTTTACTGTAAATAGGGACTATCCTTTTATAGATTTATTTATAGCAGTTTAGAATGAATGTTTTACAAACAGACTGGCATTATCTATAACCAGTGTTGTATTGGTATTGGTAATATTGACAGCTAATGATGAGCAGTGTGCCTTTCCAGATAAAGCCCCAAAGGGATGAAGAGGCCACAGTTCTTACCATGCACGTCCTAGAGTTCTCTCCGATGAAGGAGTCTCTGAGCACCTGTGTTAGCTTACTCATCCTGAATGGAATGTGGTGGCTGTCCATCCCCAAGGAGCGGATGCACTCCTACAGGAAGAGGAGCCAGAGCTCAACATGGTTACAGGAAGAGGAGCCAGAGCTCAACATGGTTACAGGAAAAGGAGCCCGCAGTGAGGAGCTACAACTTGAGCTCAACATGTTTACATTTCAAAAGATAAAAGAATAACAGGCTCAAATGTCCAGCTTCTCAGCCTAAGATTTTGTATATACTTGACCTTTTTTTGAGATTTTTCCCAATTCTCCTCCGTTCCCAATTCCCTCTTTAACCCTGCCTTGTCGGCAGCTTCATAACTCCTAGTACAGATCTCTATGGGATGACGAGGGGCGTGAGCAGTCAATTATTTTCACACTGTTCACCCAACACGGAAGCATTTAGTCGGATCATGCATGGGATGATTACGTACACCAGCTATACTTCCGCGATTTAATTTACAGGTGCCCAATCTGAATACAAAGAGTTTGCTGGTGAGCGATGTGTCAGGATAAATAATCAGGTGGTTAATAACTGAAAAGTACATTATGGCATGTGAATTTACCAATACGTCCTAGGTAAAGGCCAGCTAAAGAGAGAGGAAGACATTGGCATGTCGTTGTAACCACCTTGAGAGCCAGCAGGCTGCGGTTGATCTCCGCCGTTTCTACAAGAGTCTGCCGGTCATTGCTACTGACATCCGTGCCCCTTTCGTTTCCTGCCAGGTCCACTAGAGAAAACTTCCCATGAAGTTTATTCCTTCTACGTAGAATGACCTGCAGTATGGCGTGGGAGCGAGACGAGTTGGCATTGGCTGATGTCTGGCCAGACGTCCTAAGAAAGATGGCATCGTATTATCAGAAATGCACAGGTAAACATTGAATAAAAACACACACTCCTTTCGGGAAACCAGAGGTCTGTTAAGAATTAGAGCCCCTGATAAAGGACTTTTAAGGTCGATATCCATCTATCTATCCATCCATCCATCCATCCATCCATCCATATATTTGGTGATTTAAAAATCGGATATTCCGATATATATTTAGAAATCAATTCCAGAAATGAGTAACAAAACACAAACAGATTTCCCTAACATTACTTATTTGTCGTTATTTATGATTAATCACTAAAATAATAAGATAATGCAGAATAAAAATAAACTTGTTTGTTTTGTCACAACAGAACAGACGAACATCAAAATATATTAAAATTCTGATAAATAAAATGTATAAAAATACAAACTCAAGATATGAAAATTAAAGTCATTTGAAAAAAAAATACAAAATTAAAAATCAAAGTCACCAGTATTAAGACTTAATAGTAGGTAAGTACATTTAATTTATATAGCACATTTTCACAGACCAGAGATCACAAAGTGCTTTACAGACGAGAAACCAATACAAACATAGAAACAGCATACATGAAAATCAAATGCTAATGAAAAGCTTGTCTAAAAAGATGTGTCTTAAGGTGTGCTTTAAAAGTGTCCACAGTATCCATAGCTCTTAAGGCGAGAGGGAGAGCATTCCATAGCCTGGGAGCTACCGTGCAAAAAGCACAATCACCCCTTAAAATTAAAATGAGTTATAGGGACAGTTAAAAGGCCTTGACCTGAAGACCTCAAAGATCGCACAGAGGTGTGTATCAAGTCTAAGATGTAAGAAGGTGCATGACCGTGAAAAAGCTCTATATGTGAAAACTAAACATTTTAAATGGATTCTAAAATAAATAGGAAGCCAATGTAAAGCCTTCAGCACTGGAGTGATATGAGCACACTTATTGGTCCTGGTCAAGAGCCTAGCAGCTGCGTTCTGAACAACTTGCAGTCTGTCCATGGATGACTTGTTTAGACATGTGTACAATGCATTACAATAATCCAACCGTGAAGAAATAAAAGCATGAACAAGCATCTCCATCTCCTTTTTAGCAACTACATGTCTTATTTTAACAATGTTCCTCAGGTGAAAATAACAGGAACGGACAGCAGATTTCACATGTGTGTTAAAACACATAGATTTGTCAAAAATGACACCCAAATTCCTCATAGTGCCACAATCAGAGGTAGATAAGGGCCAAACAGCCTGCCTAATCTTAGGAGAAATATTATCTTGGGCAATGATCATCACCTCAGTTTTTAATAGCTTCATATATAAAACTTTGAACAAGACTGGAAAAAAATGTCTGTTAAATTCTATAAGTTCTAATAACAGCAGCAAAATAAACTACAGGTCCTTCTCAATAAATTAGCATATTGTGATAAAGTTCATTATTTTCCATAATGTAATGATAAAAATTAAACTTTCATACATTTTAGATTCATTGCACACCAACTGAAATATTTCAGGTCATTTATTGTTTTAATACTGATGATTTTGGCATACAGCTCATGAAAACCCAAAATTCCTATCTCAAAGAATTAGCATATCACGAAAAGGGTCTCTAAACGAGCTATTAACCTAATCATCTGAATCAACTAATTAACTCTAAACACCTGCAAAAGATTCCTGAGGCTTTTAAAAACTACCAGCCTCATTTTGCCTCAAAGTTTCATTACTCAAAACCGCAATCATGGGTAAGACTGCCGACCTGACTGCTGTCCAGAAGGCCATCATTGACACCCTCAAGTAAGAGGGTAAGACACAGAAATAAATTTCTGAACAAATAGGCTGTTCCCAGAGTGCTGTATCAAGGCACCTCAGTGGGAAGTCTGTGGGAAGGAAAAAGTGTGGCAAAAAACGCTGCACAACGAAAAGAGGTGACCGGACCCTGAGGAAGATTGTGGAGAAGGACCGGTTCCAGACCTTGGATGACCTGCGGAAGCAGTGGACTGAGTCTGGAGTACAAACATCCAGAGCCACTGTGCACAGGCGTGTGCAGGAAATGGGCTACAGGTGCCGCATTCCCCAGTTCAAGCCACTTTTGAACCAGAAACAGCGGCAGAAGCGCCTGACCTGGGCTACAGAGAAGCAGCACTGGACTGTGGCTAAAAAAAAGGATGAAAGCAAATTTTGCATGTCATTCGGAAATCAATACCTTGATTTCCGAATGACATGTAAAATTTGCTTTCATCCGAAAAAAGTACTTTGGACCAGTCCAGAAAATGCCTGATATCGGCCAATAAAATCGGCACGCCTATATATCGGTCGGGCTCTATTAAGAATGACCATTCATTCAGAAACAACAGTGTAAAAGATATACACTCACCTAAATGATTATTAGGAACACCATACTAATACTGTGTTTGACCTCCTTTCGCCTTTAGAACTGCCTTAATTCTATGTGGCATTGATACAACAAGGTGCTGAAAGCATTCTTTAGAAATGTTGGCCCATATTGATAGGATAGCATCTTGCAGTTGATGGAGATTACTGTACGTACACACCGCCACAGACTTGAGCTTCCAAATAATTTTTTACCAGCCACTTTTTCCCAAATTCAAATACATAAAAGAAAAAAAACATTACTATATTCTATATTGCTTCAATACATTAAATTCACTATGAATACATATTAGTAGAGGTCAATTACTAAAGGGACCTTTAGTGAAGACAAATCTGAGATTAATAATTTTCAGATAATTGACCTTTTGTGCTAATCTGTTTGCTAATTGTATGTCCTAATACCATATTTTAGTCAGCTACTTTTAAATCACATATGCAACAGTAGGCACTTTCAACTTTGAGAGGTGTAAAACTTTACTCTTGTAACACCTGACGTACGCCACAATATTTACACATTTGTAAATTCATTTTCTAATAATCTGTTTGTAAAACATCTGGGATTACTAATAAAAATATCAAAGCATTGGTTAAATGATTTACATTTACATTTAATTCATTTAGCAGACAGTCTTATCCAGAGTGACTTACAGTAAGTACAGGAACACTACATTTACAATTTAGTCATTTAGCAGACACTCTTATCTAGATTGATTTAGAGTAACTACAGGAACACTACATTTACAATTTAATCATTTAGCAGACACTCTTATCTAGATTGATTTAGAGTAACTACAGGAACACTACATTTACAATTGAGTCATTTAGCAGACACTCGTATCCAGAGTGATTTACAGTACATTAAGCACAGGGGCATTCTTACTGGAGCAATTTAGGTTGAAGTGCCTTGCCCAAAGACAACAACATTTGGCACAGCAGGGAATCTAACCAGCAACCATCTGATTACTAGTCCGACTCCCGAACCACTTAGCCATCTGACCCCCATCAAAGTTGCAAGTGCTTCTTCAATAATGAAACGAAACATAATACAACATTAAATATAATAAGAAACCATATTATGGAGATGTAAGATTAGTTACAGTTGAGAAGTTGGAATTTGCGCGTGTAAATGTCTCTGGTAAAACGAGAGCGGCATTTATCAGAATCCAATCATTATCGCAGAATAAACAAGTGATTTTAGTGACAGCCGAATCATCCAATGAGCGTTTAGCATTCCGCGCTGATGGCGTGTGATTTTCTGTTTTCGATAACATAAAATAATATCATTCACATCAACTTCCCCATATCTGTAAATATAAACGTTTTGTCCATGATAATTTCTATATTGACTTAATCTAGCCTACGCGGGCTTAATACTGGGAAATAAATTGATTTGTTTTTCTTTTATACCGCACTATGTTTATGGTACCGCAGCTCAAGGCTGGAGTTCTCATAGACTAGCTCCGCGAAAACCAATCAGATATGCACCTCGACAGAAGTGCGTCTTTCATGGTTAATGAGTAAGCTTCCGCATTTTTGTCCAACGCGTTTATCTCCAATCCGAAACAAGTAATGTTTAAAGTAGCCAAATAAAAAAACAAAAAAACGTATACAATGTTGTACAATTCCCCCGCCAGAGTGGCTAGTAGATTGGGAAAAGTTACCCGCCAATGTGAAAATCTACCGCATTTGGCGGGTGTTGATTTCCCACCCTGGTTGGGTTCATGACACACTCCAGGACCATCATCAAAGGACATCTATATTTCGATTGGTTGCTGGTCGTTAGTCGCTGAACCGCGTCATAGCTCATTACCATAAAGTTGAACAAACTTCAACTTTTCTGCTTGACGCTCTGGTCGCTCAACACGCCCAAAACGCGACGCCGACTGATTTGCCGGTCCTTGCAGCTGAGAGAACCTGGCTTCCATTGAAAATGAATGACTTCCGGTAACTTTGGAAGCTCAAGTCTGTGGCGGTGTGTACGTACAGTTAGTGGGATGCACATCCAGGGCACAAAGCTCCTGTTCCACCACATCCCAAAGACGCTCTATTGGGTTGAGATCTGGTGACTGTGGGGGGGCATTTTAGTACAGTGAACTCATTGTCATGTTCAAGAAACCAATTTGAAATGATTCAAGCTTTGTTACATGGTGCATTATCCTGCTGGAAGTAGCCATCAGAGGATGGGTACATGGTGGCCATACAGGGATGGACATGGTCAGAAACAATGCTCAGGTAGGCCGTGGCACTTAAACGATGTCCAATTGGCACTAAGGGGCCTAAAGTGTGCCAAGAAAACATCTCCCAAACCATTACACCACCACCACCATCCTGCACAGTGGCAACAAGGCATGATGGATCCATGTTCGCATTCTGTTTACGCCAAATTCTGAATCTACCATCTGAATGTCTCAACAGAAATGGAGACTCATCAGACCAGGCAACATTTTTCCAGTGTTCAACTGTCCAATTTTTGTGTGATATTGCAAATTGTAGTCTCTTTTTCCTACTTGTAGTGAAGATGAGTGGTACCCGGTGGGGTCTTCTGCTGTTGTAGCCCATCCACCTCAAGGTTGTGCGTGTTGTGGCTTCACAAATGCTTTGCTGCATACCTCGGTTGTAACGAGTGGTAATTTCAGTCAAAGTTGCCCTTCTATCAGCTTGAATCAGTCGACCCATTCTCCTCTGACCTCTAGCATCAACAAGGCATTTTCGTCCACAGGACTGCCGCATACTGGATGTTTTTCCCTTATCACACCATTCTTTGTAAACCCTAGAAATGGTTGTGCATGAAAATCCCAGTAACTAAGCAGATTGTGAATTACTCAGACTGGCACGTCTGGCACCAACAACAACGCCATGCTCAAAATTGCTTAAATCACCTTTCCCATTCTGACATTCAGTTTAGAGTTCAGGAGATTGTCTTGACCAGGACCACACCCCTAAAAGCATTGATGCAACTGCCATGTGATTGGTTGAGTAGATCATTGCATTAAGGACAAATTGAACAGGTGTTCCTAATAATCCTTTAGGTGAGTGTATGTAGTTGTGAGTCAAGTATCACCTCTATGCTTTATACTTGAAGCAATCTGAATGTTTCACCTCAGTGACTCCAATGAATGATATACGTACCTGCATGCACTGCCCATCTCAATCATCTTGATGACATCCTCCGCACACGAAACATACATCTCTTGCAGGCCGACAACCTGAACCTGCTGTTTCTCATCCTCCAACACACGCAACTTGGACTTCTTGTTCAGCAGATCAAACACCTACAGAGGGTCCAAATGCATTACTATGCTCCAAAAAAACAAAACAATATTAGAGCTCTACAATTGTGTAAATTAGTACCACCAGTGTTCTCACCTTGCTGTTGTAGATCTCAAAGAATGTCACATAGGGGCACAGCTCCAGACTGGCATACCTCCGCTGCTTCAGAAGCGTAAACACATCCTGAGCTGAACAGATAAACGGAATAACAAGATACAGAACAATCAGGAAAGTACTGCTTTTTCTAAACCGTCATTTTTTTTTTGCACAAGGGATTTGAATTTGAGTGCCTCAAAGAGAATTCTTAGCACTGAAAGTTGTCTCAGATAAAAACACGTAACAAAAGTAGTGGATATTTTATGAAGCCAGACCAATTGAAGTATGGCTTGAAGTAAGTCTGAAGTAAAGATTATGCCCAATGATCTGTACTTATAATCTATGTATCAATCTCAGATAAATTCATGTCAAAATATTTAAAAAAAATAACAAGGCATCAGTAAAGATGTTGTCCCCAAATTTTGCTGTTCATGTAAAAAATTCATTTTGATTTAAGTAGTATTTTACAGTACTGTTTTTAATGATTAGACAACATAAAGAGACAACATACCTAAATACCAATGCATTTACTTTTTTTTTACCATTATCTAACCAGGTAAGTTGACATTGCCTTGCCCAAGGACACAACTCATTTGGCAATGTCAGGAATTTAACAGGCAACCTAATTGAAAGTCTGCCTCCCTAACCTCTGAGCCATCTGCGCCCCATTAATCATCTTAAATCATACAGATGTATTCACATTAGAAATAAACCACACTAGTGTTGTTTACTTGTTTTACATGCATAGGCAAAAAAAAAAAGAAAGTATAACCCAGATCACTAAAGAAATCCTTTGGATTCAGTTTGTCATTCTGCATGTTAACATAAAAACCAAAGTATGCATGCACATTTATTGACTTTGTAAGTCTCTGCATGTTTTCATTTATATAATTATTCATAATCATCGACTACCACATTTCAGTTAATTCACTCAAGTTTAAGCAAAATAAATGCATAGTAGGGGCTAAGACACGGCTGTGCGTTTGTTTATTTGCGTGAGTCACAAACAGAACAAGGCCATTCCATCTTTCCTAATAACAATGTTGTTGACAATCATAATGTGACTTACCAGCCAAAGCATAGATCCCCTTGGAGCTGTTCTGGTTCTTCCCTGTGAAGTCTCCCCCCATTGTCTGAATCGGTACAAGATTGCTAAAATGTCAACATATGATATACTTTCCAAAACTGGTCTTTTTAACGCCAGGGAGAGCGAAGGACTTACGTGAGTTTTGCCACTTCCAGTTTGGCCGTAAGCAAAACAAGTTGCCATCCCTCCATCAAAAATAGTTTGAACAAGAGGCTTGGCAGTGAACCTGAATCAGTAAAAATACAAATGTGAGATAGCCTTGATCAAGGAAGTATTTAGGGTTAAAAAAATTACATTAGATATAATATATCATTGCTAAGAGCTGTAGAGGATGCCGGTTGCACAATGCCTAAGTTTATATAGCATACTCCCCCAAACGCCCTACAGCTTGACTATACCCGACAGCACACACCAGTTCAGAATTTATAATACATCATTTCTTCTAGAAATCAATAAAATGCCAATACCTGTATACAACATCATTGGTTGATGACTCATCAAACGAGTAATCAAAATGGAAGGCTTGGTTGTCCAGGTACTTGGTCAGGTCCACTTTCTGTTTGGGCTCATGAATCAACAGGGTTCCATTCCCAGTGACAGACACCACGTCTATCTCTTTCTTATTCACCTCTGAGACAAACAATGAAAAGGATTGAAAAATGACCTGACATGTTGTCTAGTGAATTAATATAATGATCTCAAAATATGAACATCAAATACCTTTATTGTTCAAAGGACGCTTGCGAACACAGACGCATATCCTATGAGCTTCAATCTGTTGAACAAAATAAATAATTAACAAATTAACAGAAGCCTTCCTTAATGCCTAAATATATTGACTTTGTCTTACCGGATCAGTCAGAGAAAGAGGGACAGCTTCCAGGGTCTCTCTGAACTCTTCAATCATCTGGTAAAACTGCCTGTTGGGGCGGTTTGTGTCCCCAAACTTCAGGAGGCAAAAAGACATGGAAACATAAGTTGTTTCTTAATGCTTCAACCAAATGTGGTTTTGCATTGAAGTGGTAGACTTGTGGTACACTAGCTTGACATTGCATATTTTACATTGAACATTTGATTCAACATGATCAAAATACCTCCACATCTCGCTTCGCTTGCTTGCCATTTTCCGGTTTTGGGTGGCAAAAGATAGACTGCAGCAGAACGCAGAATGGCCTTCCTTTTTTGCTTATTATTATTTATTTAATTTCTTAACGTCAACTTTTATAATACACAACACAGGGAACGCTTAATTTCATATTAAATTTTATTTAAAGTTTTTTTTATTTGAACTACGGTCATAAGTATTCAAAACAAGTATTCAAATACTAGTATTCCACTGCTGGTTTGTTTCTAAAGCTAAGCAGGGTCAGGCCTGATTAGTCCCTGGATGGGAGAACAATGCTGCTAGAAGTGGAGTTTGGGGGCCAGTAGGGGGCACTCTTCCCTCTGGCCTAAAGATCATTCCCAATGCCCAAGGGTAGTGATGGGGACATCTGCCCTGCATAGGGTGCAGTCTTTCAGACGGGATGTTAAACAGGTTTCCTTACTTATTGCAAGAGTAAAGTTGTTAACCCTGGTGTCCTGGCCAAACTACCAATCAGGCCTCACTTCAATCATGGCCACCTAATAATCCCCCTACTTCCTAATTGGCAGATATAACTACTCTAATAGCTGATGAGTGGTGAGCTTTGGGTTCTTGAAAAGTGCTATAAAATGAAATAATTATTAATTCATTAATTAACATTTTAAAAATATGAAAAAACTATTCATATAAGATCTTTCCCTACTATGCATTGCTTTGTTACACACAAAAGCAACGGCTAAAATACACAGTTTTAAAAATGGAACGGTTATTGTCACAAATCTTTTTGAAATGAAAAAGAAATAAAATGATTAAAATCAAATTTACCCATTACTATTTTTATGTAATGACGGTATAAGTACATAAAGGATTCTTTTTATTTAGAATCCTCAACAAAATGCATCAGTTCAAGTAAAGAAACGATCATTGGCTGTTGAATTTCTAAAAAGATGTTTCCCTCCGATATAGACCGGTACAGTGCGCTACCCAGCGGGAAATTTGTAGATGTGTACACAATCTGTCTTGATGGGTGCGACGCTGTAATGGGAAAGGGCCTATAGAAGGCTGAGTAACTGCAGTTGAGACACCGCTAAGGTGCCTATGCTCCAGCTGACCTGTCCACACTGTTGGAAAACCACTCCGTCTGCTCAAGCAATGCCTTGTTTTCAAACCTAGACTCAACTGGTACAAGACTCAAAGACTGGTGTAGGGTGGATTATAAATGTATCAACTACGTTAAATCACAATGTAAACCATAATGTCCAGATACACATACCTTTCCCTTTTTGGGCCTCAGTTCAGAGTTCTTGACTGAATAGGACATTCTCTTGTTCACCGGTTTGCTAACTTCTTGGGGCATCACTGATCTCCGTTTGCCTGAAAGATGGAGGTCAAATGTGTTTTTCACTTGATTTAACCAGGTAGGGAGATTGAGAACTGATTATCATTTACAATGGCAACTTGGCCAAGATAAAGCAAAGTAGTGGAAAAATGAAAACCAAAAAGAGTTACAAATGGAATAAAATAAACTGTGCAAGAGGCAAAATAAAATCTATATAGAGTGTGTGCAGTTTGATTAGGGAGGTAAGACAATAAATAGGTCATAGTGGTGGAATAGTAACAGTTTAGCAGTAACACTGGAGTGATAAGTTTTCAAAAAGTGCAAATAGGCCATTTGGGCAGAGAAGAGATACTGGGGAATAAATGATCAAACAGTATGAGGATAATGACAGCTGATGTTAAAGTTAGTGAGGGAAAGGAGCGTCCCCAGCTTCAGGGATTTAGGAGTTTGTTCCAGTCATTGGGAGATGAATATAGTGTTGTTAAACATGTGGAAGGATGCCTATAAATAGCAGGCTCTGTCTCACTGAAATAACCAATACAGCCACACTGCAATAAACAGTGATGAGTGTGACTCAAAGGCCCTTATGCTCACATGAGGTGACACTTTTGGCTTCATTCTCCTTCAGGGTTTCAGTGACCAGAGGCTGGACTGCAGCGTGTCTTTGATCAGTCCTCATCCCCTCTCGGTTGGCCACACCTGGAAAATTCTCAGTTACCGAATGGACAGTTGATAATACACTGGTCAAAAAAAATAAAGGGAAAACTAAAATAACATCCTAGATCTGAATGAACTTATCATATGAAATACTTTCATCTTTACATAGTTGAATGTGCTGACAACAAAATCACACAAAACTGATCAATGGAAATCAAATTTATCAACCCATGAACATCTGGATATGGAGTCACACTCAAAAAAAAAAAAAGAGTCAAAATGAGGCTCAGTAGTGTGTGGCGTGCACATGCCCATATGACCTCCCTACAATACCTGGGCATGCTCCTAATGAGGTGGCGGATGGTCTCCTGAGGGATGTCCTCCCAGACCTGGACTAAAGCATCCGCCAACTCCTAAACAGTCTGGGTTGCAACGTGGCATTTGTGGATGGAGCGAGACATGATGTCCCAGATGTGCTCAATCGGATTCAGGTCTGGGGAACGGGCGGGCCAGTCCATAGCATCAATGCCTTCCTCTTGCAGGAACTGCTGACACACTCCAGCCACATGAAGTCTAGCAGGGTCTTGCATTAGGAGGAACCCAGGGCCAACCGCACCAGCATATGATCTCACAAGGGGTCTGAGGATCTCCTCTCAGTACCTAATGGCAGTCAGGCTACCTCTGGCGAGCACATGGAGTGCTGTGCCGCCCCCAAACGAAATGCCACCCCACACCATTACTGACCCACCGCCAAACCGGTCATGCTGGAGGATGTTGCAGGCAGCAGAACGTTCTCCACGGCATCTCCAGACTCTGTCACGTCTGTCACATGTGCTCGAGTGAACCTGCTTTCATCTGTGAAGAGCACAGGGCGCCAGTGGCAAATTTGCCAATCTCTGTGTTCTCTGGCAAATGCCAAACGTCCTGCACGGTCTGTAAGCACAGCCCTCACCTGTGGACGTCTGCAAGCACAGCCCTCACCTGTGGACGTCTGGCCCTCATACCACCCTCATGAAGTCTGTTTCTGACCGTTTGAGTAGACACATGCACATTTGTGGCCTGCTGGAGGTCATTTTGCAGGGCTCTGGCAGTGTTCCTCCTTGCACAAAGGCGGAGGTAGCGGTCCTGCTGCTGGGTTGTTGCCCTCCTACGGCCTCCTCCACATCTCTTGATGTACTGGCCTGTCTCCTGGTAGCGCCTCCATGCTCTGGACAACGCTGACAAACACAGCAAACCTTCTTGCCACAGCTCGCATTGATGTGCCATCCTGGATGAGCTGCACTACCTGAGCCACTTGTGTGGGTTGTAAGACTCCATCTCATGCTACCACTAGAGTGAAAGCACTGCCAGCATTCAAAAATGACCAAAACATCAGCCAGGAAGCATAGGAACTGAGAAGTGGTCTGTGGTCACCTGCAGAACCACTCATTTATTGGGGGTGTCTTGCTAATTGTCTGTCATTTCCAACTGTTGTCTGTTCCATTTGCACAACAGCATGTGAAATTGATTGTCAATCAAGTGTTGCTTCCCGAGTAGACTGTGTGATTTCACAGATGTGTGATCGACTTGGAGTTACATTGTGTTGTTTAAGTGTTCCCTTTATTTTTTTGAGCAGTGTATAAGGATAAGGGACTGTAGCCTGTATGCTTGTGTCACCACACCAACCCCTTTTAACTCATTATCAAAGCAAATAACATTAGATGGAAACAGATTTGAACATTGGCTGCATTCATTTCATTGACTGGGTAAAGCAATCATTTATAAAACTGAACCCAGCAGAATAGGGAATAATCTGAATTATTCCAATATAAACAGTCAACATACTTGGAATTAACACATTCTGTGACAATCAGCAGAATGAACTAACTCCAGGTAATTAGGAAAGCACAAGAAAGCACAAATAATAGGAGCTGTCTGACACCTGAAGTTTTGAGGACAGCCATTGGATACTCTGAAGGAGGGGAGTCATTCTTGGATTTAGCAAGATGCTCAGAGACCGGAGCAGGGGCCCGAAACACGCACGTCTGCCGAGTGGACTTTCGTGGAAGTGAAACTGAAAGAGAAAACACCACATACTGAATAGAAAACACAACATACGCTTGAAGTAGGGTTTGGTGCAAATAAAAAAACTCTTGAACAATAGCCTAGTGATCCCAATTCTAAACAAAGGACAGTAGCTGTAAGCCTACTAAAAAGGTGGCCATCTCTTTAACACCATCACTAATCAATGTGTGATGTGGGTTGGTGAGTGAGCCATGACTTTCACCACACATGCATGCTTTACAGAAAGAGAAAGTGTTAAAGAGAAATGCAAACATTTTGATGCATATTAAAGGAAGTTGTCAGGTTTGTGGAAGACACCTGGAACACCTGCTATGTTGTGCTAAGAAATTTAAAGCATTCACCAGAGAGTTAGTAGTAGGCCTGTCACAATATACAATAAATCAATTAATCGCATGATAAATAAAAATGTCCTCAAGTTTTCAATTGAATGCTTGTTTGTTTGTTTGTTTGTTTTCCTCGTCTCTCTCTACCTTTCATTTAAGTGCATTTTTTGTTAACAGAGAATGAAAGACCATTTTATTTATTGTTTTTGGTTGTTTTGTTCATTTATTGTGGATATTTAAAATGTTTTCCAGTTCCAGTGTTAAATATTCTTTAGAAATAAAAGTTGATTGGTCTTTGAAAAGGTGTACCTGCATTATTATGCCATTATCATTATATTAGCTGAAAATGGTCTCCGACAATATTGTCGTTTATGGCAATAATTTCTATGACAATTTATTATAACCAATGAAAGAAAATATCACAAGTGGTTTAACCCTCCAAGGTCTTGGGGGGCTTTAGTCCGCCTGGCACACAGTTGACTTTTTGGCCTCTAAAAAGGTCATACTTTGACCTACAGTGAAGTGTCTTATGGTTTTGGATTCAGAAGACCCATGGCTACAACATGGATGAATGAAATCCAAAATCCTGGGTCATTCAATTATATAGGTTTTTTATATTTATCCCAAAATACTAAAGAACGTTTGCATTTGTTGTTTTTTGTACATGTAAACCTGTTATCTATAATGAATTAGGCATTTTATTGTTTATTGTCAAGAACCACCTGTACAGAAAAGTGATAGTGCACAAGTGATTAAAAAGAGTAGGCCATTGAGATATCATTTTCAAACCCAGGTATAGGTTTTCATTAAAAAAAACGTGTAAAAACACTCCATGATCCATAGTGATTTAGAACGTGCCTGGATGATCTGCTAGCAAACCTTTCTCTTCAGGAGGTCCTACTGGAACCGAAGCTTATGGAGGAAACATCCAAAATCAACTATCAAACAACTTCACTAACATTTAGGCTTCCGAATGCAATACCAACATGCAAAATCAGCTACAACTTCAGGACAAATTACTTACGAGTAGAAGGAGCTGGGATCCTGGATGAACGGAGACGGCTTTCATATTTCTGGAGAAATCAAATAGAACACTGTAGATCAGGACATAACAACCTGCATGAATAACACACTGGCACTTACGGCCCAAATACATCAGACGTGTCACAACTCCAAAGTTTACGTTGCAGGTTTACAACTCTAGATGATCGATGCAAGAAGCATGGCATTAGGCTTTGCAAGCACCGCTCCAGTCCATTGTTCTCAACAGAACCAGCGCTGCTGAGCACAGACTCCTCTTTGTAATTCAATAGAAATTCAAACATGCTCAATAATAAAACCACATAGGAATTTGGAATTGACCATGCAGATTGAAAGGTTTGTATTTGAGGCTACGAGTAAATCACAATCCTAAGCTGATTCAGTAGTGGCCATAATAATACACTGCTCAAAAAAATAAAGGGAACACTAAGATTACACATCTGAGATCTGAACGAATTAACTAATCGTATGAAATACATTCGTTTTTACATAGTTGTATGTGCTGACAACGAAACGACAGAAAAATTATCAATGGAAATCAAATTAATCAACCCATGGAGGTCTGGATATGGAGTCACACTCAAAATCAAAGTGGAAAACCACACTACAGGCTGATCCAACTTTGATGTAATGTCCTTAAAACAAGTCAAAATGAGGCTCAGTAGTGCGTGTGTCCTCCACGTGCCTGTATGACCTCCCTACAATGCCTGGGCATGCTCCTGATGAGGTGGCGGATGGTCTCCTGAGGAATGTCCTCCCAGACCTTGACTAAAGCATCCGCCAACCCCTGGACAGTCTGTGGTACAACGTGGCATTGGTGGATGGAGCGAGACATGATGTCCCAGATGTGCTCAATCGCATTCAGGTCTGGAGAACGGGTGGGCCAGTCCATAGCATCAATGCCTTTCTCTTGCAGGAACTGCTGTAACACTCCAGCCAGATGAGGTCTAGCATTTTCTTGCATTAGGAGGAACCCAGGGCCAACCGCACCAGCATATGGTCTCACAAGGGGTCTGGGGATCTCATCTCAGTACCTAAAGACAGTCAGACTACCTCTGGCGAGCACATGGATGGCCCCCCAAAGAAATGCCACCCCACACCATTACTGACCCACCGCCAAACCGGTCATGCTGAAGGATAGCAGCAGAACGTTCTCCACTGCGTCTCCAGACTCTGTCACATGTGCTCAGTGAGAACCTGTTTTCATCTGTGAAGAGCACAGGGCGCCAGTGGCAAATTTGCCAATCTTGGTGTTCTCTGGCAAATGCCAAACGTCCTGCACGGTGTTGGTCTGTAAGCACAACCCTGCCTGTGGACGTAAGGCCCTCATACCACCCTCATGGAGTCTGTTTCTGACCGTTTGAGTGGACATATGCACATTTGTGGCCTGCTGGAGGTCATTTCGCAGGGCTCTGGCAGTGCTCCTCCTGCTCCTCCTTGCACAAAGCCAGAGGTAGCGGTCCTGCTGCTGGGTTTTGCCCTCCTACGGCATACTCCACGTCTCCTGATGTACTGGCCTGTTTCCTAGTAGCACCTCCATGCTCTGGACACTACACTGACAGACACAGCAAACCTTCTTGCCACAGCTCTCATTGATGTGCCATCCTGGATGAGCTACACTACCTGAGCCACTTGTGTGGGATGTAGACTCTGTCTTATGCTACCACTAGAGTGAAAGCACCGCCAGCATTCAAAAGTGACCAAATCAGCCAGGAAGCATAGGAACTGAGAAGTGGTTTGTGGTCACCACCTGCAGAACCACTCCTTTATTGGGGTTGTCTTGCTAATTGCCTATAATTTCCACCTTTTGTATGTTCCATTTGCACAACAGCATGTGAAATTGATTGTCAATCAGTGTTGCTTCCTGAGTGGACAGTGCAATTTCACAGAAGTGTGATTGACTTGGAGTTACCTTGTGTTGTTTAAGTGTTCCCTTTATTTTTTGAGCAGTGTATTACCACTCATATCATGGCCCCCTCATATTAAATTCATCCCTCTTAGCCGCTGCCCTGTTGTATAGCTATATAGGCTACATATCCAGCGTCTCCTGATATTAACCAGCATCACAATCTAACAGCTTCAGCATGTACGCTTCAACTAGATAATTTCACCTCATAATTAGTATGTTTTGTATTTTTTCTTCATATTTTGTATATAATTTATTTAACTTAGATGAGCACAGAACAGTAGAAGCTCTAAATTATCACTGTGGTGTTTGGATTTATTAAAGTAATAAAAGTACAAGTAAAACCAGATAAAGATTCTGCTGATGCCTTCACGCATATTTGTAGCCGTTCATCCATTAACATTCTGAAAATCCATGTTGACAGTCATATGACAATTTGCTCGTCACCTCTCTGATGTACTTTTGCATTACCATTTCATGCCCTTCCCCAGACTAGATGATTACCTTCTCTGGAGCTAATGTAGATGCTGCTTTTATGCGCTCAAAAAGCACTTCATTCAGGAACATTAACTCATTCAATTCCACCTACGGGAAAATGCATTAATCAGAGTCATTAAAAAAGTCACAAAATTCACAAGGCCACCAGATGCATGAAAAATCAGATCTAGTAGTCAAATGCTGGTAACATTTTGTGGCTTGAGCTCAACCATCCACTTACAGGCCTGAATGATTACTTTGTTCCTGTGCAGCCAGATCAACAGTCTGCAGTACCACTGGTTTAGATTTGTTGTCTATTTAAGTTCAATTTGAGTGGAGAAAACTGATCGAAAAGAGGACTTTCTTTTGATTCTATTATGACACATGGTCTAAGAAAGTACAATTAACTAAAATGTTCTCAATCTGTGTTTTTCTGTGATCTTCAGATGCTACAAGCAAGATGCATTGTTAGAACACTAGTAACAATGTTACATCTTTATTGGGAAACCTGGCACAGGTCTTTCATTCATCAGAGTTGAAAAACCTCCTGAAAAATAACAGTTGTATTCAAAAAGAATTAGCTGTTGTTCACTCAACTAAAAAAGGTACCCATTAAAGAATTGAGCTGTAAAAATAGAACTACTTCCATTTGTGTGTGTAAACAAAGCACTGCAAAAACAGTGTGTAAAAACAGTTTCAGCATTAGTAGCCTGAGTTTACATGAGTATGCTAATTCAACAACTTAACTATGGAACTTGTCTCTTGTTTAAGCCACTTACCTCCTTTCCCCTGCATACCGATTTCTCAAACCATTCAACCATCACAGAGGATTTTGTGGAATCAAAAGATTTGACATTTGCAGGATGTACTCTCCCTGTAAACACAGAGCAGTTAAGTTACCCAACTGTTAAGCTAATGTTACATCACTCTAATACACTAGACTGTTGTTCAAGAAACCTTTTTCATTTTTATAAACCCTGAGAAAACAAGCAAAATATATATTGTTATAGGGCTCTAAATCAAAGTATTATATTTTCAAAAGTATTCCAATAGGCAGTGTGAGTTGAATTTTAAGCACACCCGGCAGCATGGTCACTATCATTCATAACATAACACAATGCTTCACGCCCACTGTCCAAAATGTACATTTTGCTTCATTAGCCAAGGGCACTGGTTAATGAAAACACCATCCACGCATATTTTGTATTGGCCACAATAACAAATGGCCTCTGTCTCATATACATTAATTTCAGGACCTTTCATTCAGATATGGTATTATGTTGAATACAAACTTAAGAGGCCAGAGCAGGTCAGCTTTGCCCAAAACCTGGTCGTCTAACGGTGAGACCTGAATGGGAGTACAAGCCATGGTGTCTCGCACCTGCTGTGAAATTTGGTGGAGGATCAGTGATGATCTGGGGGTACTTCAGAAAGGCTGAAATTGGGCATATTTGCCTTTGTGAAGGACGCATAAATCAAGCCACGTACAAGGTTGTCCTGGAAGAAAACATGCATTCCATCTGCTGACAATGCTCCCCGATGCGGAGGATGGGTTTTTCCAGCAGGACAATTTTTTATTTTTTTATTTTATTTTAACCTTTATTTAACCAGGTAAGTTGACTAAGAACAATTTCTTATTTACAGCAACGACCTGGGAGCAATTAGGGTAAAGTGTCTTGCCCAAGGACACAACGACATTTGGCTCAGTCGTGAGTCGAACTGGCAACCTTCTGACTACAAGTCTGACTCCCTACCCACTGAGCCATCTACGCACTGAGACAATGCTCCATGCCACACAGACAGGTCAATCAAGGTGTGGATAGAAGACCACAAGATCAAGATCCTGTCAAGATAAGCCCAATCTCAAGACCTGAACCCCAATGAAAACCTCTGGAATGTGAACAAGCAGAAGATGGTCACAAGCCATCATAAAAGCAGAGCCGTTTGGGTTTTTGCACCTGGAGTGGCAAAAAATAATCACCTTACCTCAAAGTGAAAGACTGGTGGGAGCATGCAAAGACACATGAAAGCTATGATTGAGAAATCTGGTTTATTCAGCCAAATATCGATTTCCGAAATATTTGCTAATTTACACATTAGTATTGTTTACATATGAACTTATTTTCTTTGCATTATACGAGGTCTGACAACAATGCATATTTTTTAACCAGCTTTCATTGTCTGCAAATAAATACTCTGAATGACTATTGTTATTTGGAATTTATGAGAAATACTGTCAGTAATTTAACGAATAAAAAAAGATAATTTTACCAAAACACATACTTTATCAACATCAAAACCAGAGAAACTGATGATTACGCAGTGGTCTCAATTATTTTCCAGAGCTGTATTTGTAACAGCTTTGCATACATATGAAGGTTATTTCTTGTTTAGGTGGCATCCGGATTGTTGCGAACAGCTTATTTTTGTCAGTCACAAGAGTGATGAGCATATTGTGGAAGCAGTGCCAAAAACTATTCATTCTCCAGTTTGTAGAGCAGAGGCTTGGTTACCAGTATTTTTTTGGTTTTATAACTAAAAGGTATGTATCATAACATTTTGTATTACAATACAGCATAGGGATGGGACGGTATGAAAATTTCATATCACGATTATAGTGACCAAAGTTATCACGGTTATCAATATTATCACGGTTTTGGTCAAATGAGATGGAAATGTAAAAAAAAACGGATACACACACACTGAAAACATTTCAACAAGTTTTATACTTGGAAATCAACAAACTACAAATACATTTAGCAGCTCTAAGCACT
>JACXGM010011273.1:0-25233 GCA_016801145.1 Umbra pygmaea | reverse complement strand
GCCAACAAACATAGTGTCAAAACAAAGTTAGTCACTGAAATGCTGCATATATAGTTTATAGCTAATGCTAATTTTCAACTTCTGTCCCTGGTTGGGCTTTTGTACACAATAGAATTTACATACTTAACTACTACAATTTAAAAATCTAAACATGATATATAAACAAACATATCATATACAACTTTTACCTAATTACAATAATTAAAAATGAGTACACTTTTGGTTTGTTTTAACCAGTTTTTATGCCTGGAAGTAAACACTTTAAAAATCAGGAACAGTCTTGATGTTCGATGGTATGGCGTTCCAAAGTTTAGAGCTCTTCACAGAGAAGGTTGTCTTTCCAAAGCTGGTCCTACAATATGGTATTTTACAGTCATAATTACAGTATGGTATTTTACAGTCATAATTACAGTATGGTATTTTACAGTCATAATTACAGTATGGTATTTTACAGTCATAATTACAGTATGGTATTTTACAGTCATAACTACAGTATGGTATTTTACAGTCATAATTACAGTATGGTATTTTACAGTCATAATTACAGTATGGTATTTTACAGTCATAATTACAGTATGGTATTTTACAGTCATAATTTGTAGAACTCCTAGTGACTTGAATGCTCTTTTGTCTCTCAACAAATGAACCATGTGTTCTGCTCTTATAATGCTACTGTAATACACTGCACATCCTTACAATATACTACTGTCTACACTGCACGGTATGTCATATACTGTTTATACTACACTACCTGTCTATACTGTACATTTTTGTACTTCTGGGTAGACACTAACTGCAATGAGTTGTCTCTAAACTTGTACTCTGCACAATGAAAATAAAGATTATAGTCTAAAGATGTCTTCACCTCCCTTATCAATATTCACTGTGTAGGCT
Organism: Umbra pygmaea; assembly: GCA_016801145.1. Taxonomy (NCBI): domain Eukaryota; kingdom Metazoa; phylum Chordata; class Actinopteri; order Esociformes; family Umbridae; genus Umbra; species Umbra pygmaea. Next base: position 24,339 of record JACXGM010011273.1, on the reverse strand, counting down.
AGTGACTTTGAATGTATATAATTACCCAGTTATACCAAATAAGTAATAAAATCACATAACATTTCTGTCAAAGCATGTCTACTTGAAGTGTCTACTGTGTGTTTCCATAATAAATGTTGCTTTATTGACACTTGTCAACCAGTGTGGGCCAAAAACACAAAAACAATGAAAAAGTACTAATAATAATTGAAAAAATCATTATCCCCTCTACTAGATTCAACGTGGGGAAGAAAAGAGAGGCAATGGGGTGGTTGGCTAGGGTGAGACATAAATGGCACAGAGTTGAGAAAGGGAGGGGGGGAAGAGCAGTGACTATAAAACAGTGTTATGGCTACCAATGTGATAATGTATTATCCGCGGACTCATGAGTCCTCAACGACTCACGAGTCCTCCGCGGACTCATGAGTCCTCGACAACTCATGAGTCCCATGGTCTGCGAGTCTGCAATGTTTCTGGCTCTGAGTCTGCGGATCGGGAAGTTCCCATAACCTGTCTTGGACTGTCGCTCTGCTCACTCGGTCGCTTAAATTGAATTGTAGAGTTGTGTTTGCCCATGAAAGTTAGTCAATCGCACGACTCAGCTGGCTACGTTGTCATGAGTGGATCTGTATCAGACGAGCGAGTGAAGTCTCCTTGAGTCAGGGTAAAGCAATTACACAACAAAAGCGCTACTATAATGTAAATACTTATGTCTTTTTTCTTAGCATTTATTATTTGCACATTTTGCATGTTTGTTCCATTTTATTGTTGTTTTTGTATTTAATATATTTTATTGTTATATTTATTTTTGTTGTAATATTGTTTAATTCATTTGGCTTTTTTTCACCTATTATTATGACATTGCCTGTATGTGGCTAAATTATGTGTTTCTTTTTTCATGTATGCCTTTTTAAAATAAATGTTTGTCACTAAACTCTGGAATAGTGAATCTGCACCGTGTGAATCCACAGAACTTCCTACTACGTTAGTGGTTAGAGAGAATGAGCTAGGACTGAGTTTCATTGGAGATTTGGCAATAATGACTCAAGTGACTCAAGTGACTCAAGTGACTCGGATCAGTTTAGTGAGTGACTCAGAATAACCCGAATCCTTAAAATGAATCGAGTTTGCCAGGCCTAATTTGTAGTGGAAGTTCGGTAATTTTATCAAATTCAATCTCTGAATCTACCGTAAATCTCTAATGAGGTCGCGGAGCACCCTTTCGTGTCACCGGTATCTAAACCAGATGTTCGACCGGAGGCTTATCAAGATGTAGTACATCGCGAAGAATATGGAACAGAGCCTATAAATCAGTGGTCCTCAAACCCTTCCATGGAGGGCCTAGTGTATGCAGGTTTTTGCTTTTACCTCGTACAAGCCTGATGGAGTAGCTCACTAATTGGTTAGTATCTCCCCTCACCTGGCAGTCTAGGTCCTAATTATGCTCTAATTGAAGGGAAAAACCAAAAACCAGCATACACTAGGCCCTCCATGGAAGGGTTTGAGGACCACTGCTATAAACGGACAGCCTCTGTCAGAGTAACAGCTGGGGTGAGGTGGATATTACGTTCAGTGTGGTTCCAATGCTGATAGTCTACAGGTAACCCTAGTCTTGTCGTAATCCAGACTGCCTGATTTGAGAATTTTTGATACTTGAGATGTGTCTTTTCATGTTTGTCTCCCAGTTATTTTCACGTGTAAAATTATTCCTTCTGTCCCAATTCAAACTTCTCTAAAGGTTTGAACCTTAAGCACATTGTTCTTTCAATTTTTATTAAATTGACTCCCCAGACAGGCTGAAAAAAGTGTCCCCCACTGAAAATACTAATGGTTTAGTCAGGTGCCATCAGATCTAGTCTGGAGGGCTTTCTGCCACGCCAGCCACAAAAACAGTCAACAATCGAGTCAAATAGTGTTGACATTGTCAGTGAAACTTTCTGCCTCCCTCTGTCTCAGTCTCTCACCCCATCAAACCCAAAGCTCCCGCTTCCACCAGTATCCATCCTTAAATCTCTGCAGGACGAATGGGTGAGTCCCATGATTCCCAGTTGTCTACTCCTGGCCACTGCTCTCCTCTCTTAATCCTTGTTAGTGGAGCGATAGAGAAGGGAGGGGTCTCTGCGTATCTCAGCCAATCTGGTTTGAGAAGGAGATGAGAAGAGTGGATTGAAAACGTCCCCCTCATGCTTCACTCCCCTACCTGACAAGCTCCACGTCTAAAACAAACTCTTTCTCCCAGTTTTACCCTAAGGCAGCAACTCCAGACCACGCAGCAGGAATTAAGCCACGCCCTCTACCAGCATGACACTGCCTGCAGGGTCATCACCGCCTTACCAAGGAGCTCAGTGCCGCCAGAGAGTGTAAGAGAAGCACACATACACACAGTTTTGTCCGTGTCAATTTTGACAATAATTGATCCTTTGCTATGTTTGACCCTTCTCTCTCCCTGTAGTTCTGGCCACTTTGAAGCACAGGCGGGACTATTGATTTCCCAGGCATCGCTGCAAAGCCCTCTGCCATGGTTAGTGATTGGCTCAATGACCTGCCAATTAATGTTATTCATATGATCATGTGTTGGGTCTAATTGAGAGCCCGTGGAAGTCAGCGAGCAGGTGGGACTGAGGGCGGAGATCATCCAGAAGGTAAGAGATACGCGTATCTATCAGCAACTTACCAACCAATCAGTCAGGCTGTCATTCAGTCGCTCTCCGCAAGAGTTCCTGATATCTCCTTCTCCAACCCTCTCCTCAGCTACAAGACAAGGCTACTGTTCTGACCACAGAGAGGAAGAAGGTAAAAAATATTTTTCCTTACTATGTGCAGTTATAAGAGTTCTGAAACCAATTATACTCTCTGTATAATGCTTAAGCGTCCATAATTGAAATAATGCTGTGATATGACTAATTTATGTGCATGCCTCACCTCCGCCGTCTCACACACAGAGAAAAAAAACCATTACAGATGAGCTGGTCCGATCAGAGGATTTGGGGAAATACAGACAAGTGGCTACCCATGCTGTGAGTTGCATGTTTAATAAAGTAGAATGTATCTGAAGGCTTAGCAATTTTGACTCTAATTTTGATCATTTCTGCCCCTCTGATTTGTCACTGTCATTGTGTTCCTCTGTCAGGGTCTCCAGAGCACCAGTGTTCCAGGCATCCTTTCTCTTGACCTCAGCAGGAATAAGTATCACTGGTGTAAATAAGCCAATTGATTGAAGTAAGTACATCAGTTCCCTATTTAACCCACACATGAAAATGTGACCATAATCCTGTGTAATCCAGGTTTTAAATTATTTTGTTCATATAAAATGCAGGCTGTGTTTCTTATCTGTCAAATACAATCATTTTAATGTTCTGTCTCCAATATTCCACGTTCACGGTAGAAGTATGAAAGCTGTGCGCTGTAGAGGATGGTCGCATGGACAATGGCTCTGTTCACTCTACCCAGGTTTTGGCTTATTACTGTTTTATTAGTTTTTATTTCTGTACATTCTGCACTGTCGCTCATACAGTATGATCGACTAGCACTTTTGGACACACGCAATTCACTGGATACAGGTTATTTTTCCACTTACCGGAGCGATTGCAGCGACTCCACTTTCCTACCGTCGACTTGTTTACTCATACTCAGGCGGCGGAGGAGAAAGAAGAGAGGCAAACGTGCCGCAATTCTGTGCAGATCTTGGACGAGATACTGCAATCCACCGTTACCGAGCATTTTACTTGCAAATGTTCAATCACTGGACAATAACATGGACGAACTTCACGCTCGGATTAACTTCCAGCAGGACATTGCTAACGACTGCATGCTAGCGTTTACTGAGACCTGGCTGCATCCCACTATCCCGGACACGACTGTTACGCCAGCTGGTTTTTCCATCTACCGGCAGGACAGAACCTCGGAGTCAGGTAAACAAAGAGGCGGAGGGGTTTGCATCATGGTTAACTCCCGTTGGGGCTCAGATGCTGCAGTTATTTCAACACACTGCTCACCGGACCTGGAGCTACTAACTGTAAACATACGCCCCTTTTATCTCCCCCGGGAGTTTTCGTCTGCTATAATCCCAGCAGTCTACATACCCCCACAGGCGGATAAGGCGCACGCGCTTGAGGAAATATATGGAATAATATGTGGCCTGGAGGACGCTCACCCTGAGTCTGTTTCTTATTGTTGTTGGAGACTTTAACAGGACAAACATGAAAAAAATGCTGCCCAAATTCCACCAGCACATTTCTTTTCACACTCGAGGTGACCAGACTCTTGACCATTGTTATTCAACGATTCGTAACAGCTTCAAACCCATCCCCCGCCCTGCCTTTGGAAAGGCAGATCACATCTCCATTCTTCTACTCCCAACCTACAGGCAACGTCTGAAACAGGAAAAAACATTTTTTCGAGCAGTCCAAAAATGGAGTGATCAAGCCATCCTTACTCTCCAATACTGCTTCGAAACCACAGACTGGGAGATGTTCAGTACTGCGGCTGGCGAGAACATTGATGAAATTCTATAATTTGTCTATGTTCCTAAATCATTTTAAGTAATAATTTGACTGCCACTCTCATCAACCAGCCCTCTCACCAAGGGAGATCAGAGCTGGTAGGATTTCTATGTCAGCTGGAGACATGGCCACCTCGGCAGCCCAATTGCTTTTGGGACACAAAATTGAAATGTGATAAATGTTGGTTGTGTGTTAATTCAAATAATACTCACAAACCCCCAATTGAGCACTGCTGTGTTGGAGTTTACCCCAATGGACAAGAGTGTAGCCTCCATATACTTAACTCTGACCTTTGTTTGTGCATATGCACCGAACAACGGTTTGGAGTATTGAGCCTTTTTGGAGACCCTGAATAAAGGCCTCCAGAAGGTCGATGATCGATTTTGTGATCATGTCGTCTGATCTAAGGCCATATATTTTGGACACTCGGGTGAAGAGAGGGGTGGAGCTGTCAACTGATCACTATCTGGTGGTGAGTTGGATCAGAGAGTGGAGGAAGACTCTGGACAGACCTGGTAAGCCCAAACGTGTAGAGCGGGTGAACTGGGAACATCTGTAGGAGGCCCCTTTCCAAGAGATATTCAAGACACACCTCTGGCAGAGTTTTACTGGTATCCCTGTGGAGGTTGGGGGCATTGAACCCAAGTGGGCAATGTTCAAAGCTTCTATTGCTGTAGCAGCAGCAGTAGGCTGTGGTCTCAAGGTCTTAGGTGCCTCAAGGGGCGGTATCCCTCGAACACCGTGGTGGACACCGGTGGTCAAGGAAAATGTCTGACTGAAGGAGTCCTTCAGGGATGGGTTATCCCAGGGGACCTCAGAGGTAATGGCAGGGTACCGACGGGCCCAAAGGGCTCAAAGCAGTGGGTGTGGGAGTAGTTTGCAGAGGCTATGAAAAAGGACTTTAGGTCGGCACCAAGGTGCTTCTGGAAAACTGTTCGGCACCTCAGGGGAAACGGGGAACTAGAGGTTCCGGAGGTCACGGAGGTTGTCAAACAACACCACAGTGGCAAAGCCCTGGTCACTCATGAGATCTGACCAGAAATGCTGAAATATTTGGGTGGGGAGGGGCTGTCTTGGTTGACATGTCTTTTTAACATTGCGTGGAAGTCTGGGACAGTGCTAAAGGAGTGGCAGACTGGGGTGGTGGTTCCCCTGTTAAAAAAGTTGGACCAGAGAGTGTGTGCCAATTATAGGGGTATCACAATTTTCAGCCTCCCTGGTAAAGTCTACTCCAAGGTGCTGGAAAGGAGGGTTCAGCTGATAGTTAAACTTCAGATTGAAGAGGAACAATGCAGATTTCGTCCTGGCCGTGGAACAACGGACCTGCTCTTTACTCTTGCAAGGATCCTGAAGGGGGACTAGGAGTATGCCCATCCAGCGTACATGTGTTTTGTGGATCTGGAGAAGATGTATGACCGGGGACACCGGGAGATAATGTGGGATGTGCTGAAGGAGTATAGGATGAGGGGGTCTCTGCTCAGGGCCATCCAATCTCTGTATGCTCAAAGTGAAAGCTGTGTCCGGGTTCTCGGCAGTAAGTCAGATTCGTTCATGGTGGGGGTTGGCCTCTGCCAGGGTTGCGCTTTGTCACCAATCCTTTTCAGGATAATCATGGATAGGATATTGAGGCGTTGTCATTTTAGGAGGGGTTGCAGTTCAGTGGGCTGAGGATCTCATCACTGCTTCTTGCAGATGACGTGGTCCTGATGGCATCATCGGTCAGTGACCTTCAGCACTCACTGGATCGGTTCTTAGCCGAGTGTGAAACAGCTGGGTTGAGAATTAGCACCTTTAAATCTCAGGCCTTGACTCTCATCAGGAAATGAGTCCTTACCCCCAGTGAAGGAGTTTAAGTACCTTGGGGTCTTGTTCACAAGTGAGGGGACAATGGAGCAAGAGATTGGCCGGAGAATCGGAGCAGCTGGGGCGTGTGTTGCATTCGCTGCTCTCCCTGCGACCCGAGCCCGGATAAGCGGTTGATGATGAGATGAAGAAGAAGAAGAAGAAGCTTTATTTATATAGCACCTTTCCATAGCTCAAGGCCGCTTTACATTATACATTACAAAACACCCAGACACTCAGACATACATTACAGTCACATGGATACAAATAATCACATCATACAAAATGCATGTTAAATAGATATGTTTTTAACTGGGTCTTGAATATAGTCATGGGTGAGGTATTACGTAGTGTGAGGTAGCGAGTTCCATAATTTAGGAGCATTAACACTAAATGATCTTCCACCTACAGTAGACAACCGGAAACGATGGATGGACAATAAACCAAGTTCAGCTGATCTAAGGGACCGGGCAGGGTGGTAAGGGTGGAGTAAGTCAGACAGATATTGAGGGGCAAGAGCATTTAATGCTTTAAATGTTAGCCGCGATACCTTAAAGTGGATGCGTGATGCCACAGGTAGCCAGTGAAGTTCATGAAGTAAAGGTGTAACATGAGCAGAGCGCCTAGTTGAGGTGAGCACTCTAGCTGCAGAGTTTTGAACGTACTGTAATCTTGCAATAAGTTTATTGGGAAGACCAAGAAATAAGGCATTGCAATAGTCCAGGCGTGATGTTATTAATGCATGAATTAAAGTTTCAGCATCAGCTAAAGCGAGAGAGGATCGTAGACAAGCAATGTTAAGAAGAAGGAAAAAATAGTTTTTAACAAGTGAAGAGATGTGAGAGCCAAAAGATAGAGTTGAATCTAATATGACACCAAGGTTACGAATTGATGACGAATGCATATTGTGAATTCCATCAATATCAAATGACTGGTCCATCCTTTTGACTAAGGCAGTAGAGCCAATCACTATTATCTCGGTTTTCTTGTCATTTAACTTGAGGAAATTCAGGGACATCCAATGCTTGATGTCCCTGATACATGCAGTGAGTGAGTCAGGCAGAGATGGCCTATCAGAGCTGGTGGTAAGATAGATTTGAATATCATCAGCATAGCAGTGGAATTTAAGTCCATGGCTGCGTATGATGTCACCAAGGGGATATATGTAGATAATGAACAATAATGGGCCAAGAACTGAACCTTGAGGGACACCCTGTGTAAGTGAAGTAGTGGCAGATCTATGCCCTTGTATAGTAATATAATACTTTCTGTCACTGATATGGGAAAGAGCAGAGCCAGTGATGCCAATATCAGAAAGCCTAGAGATCATTATTTCATGGCAGACTGAGTCAAAAGCAGCGCTTAAGTCAAGGAGCATCAATATGTTTATCAGCCCTGAATCCATGGACACAAGAATGTCGTTAACCACCCAAAGAAGGGCAGTTTCAGTGCTTTGTGATGGGCGAAATCCAGACTGAAAAGGTTCAAAAAGACCATTAACATCCAAATGTGTTTGCACCTGTAAAGCAACAACCCTTTCAAGGACTTTGCTTAAGAACGTTAAGTTTGATATTGGTCTGTAATTGTCCATATTTAGATGGTCTAGGCCTGGTTTTTTGAGAATGGGGGTCACCGCAGCCATTTTTAGTTCAGCTGGGACAACACCAGATACCAAACTACAGTTTATCATATGTGTTATGAAGGGTGCAACCTCAGGCACACACAGCTTAAGCAAAACAGTAGGTGTAGGATCGAGCCGGCAGGATGTGGAATTTGATCTCACAATTAGATCACTTATGGCAGCAGAAGTAGTTAGTGAGAAAGGAGAGAGAGAGTTTGTTGAGTGAGCGGAATCAGTTAAAGTTAAATGAACATGTGAGTCACTTATGTGAAGTGGTTTTGGTAATGGATGCAGTGATTGACTTCAGTTTATCAGAGAAAATTTGAGAAAAGCTATTTACAAGCCCCACAGAGTCTGAAATAACATATTGTGGTGGATTAGTGAGTTTGTTAACCATTGCAAAGAGTGATTTGGGCCTGCACTTAGAATTTCAAATTATATAGGTGAAATAAGAGGATCTTGCACTGTTAAGGGCTGTGTGGTACTTAAGCAAGTGTTCTTTAAAAGCCAAAGAGTACACAATTAGTCCAGCTTTCCTGTATAGTCTTTCTAGGTGGTGGCCCTCAGTTTTCATCGTTCGTAGTGCAGGAGTGAACCAGGGTGAGGCACGAGTAGATGGAACCAGTCTAGTTTTAACAGGAGCATGCATCTCAAGTATTTGAGACAAAGCAATATTGTATATAGAACAGATTTCTGAGGGACAGTTAGATAGTAGACATTCTGACAAGGTAGAAGCCCTTATTGAAGCAGAGAAGGAAGATGGATTCTCAGAATTGATTTTATGATTAGTCAACATTTTCTTCAGTGATGTTATAGAAACTGCAAAGCTACAACTAAAGCTTATGAGTTTATGATCTAAGAAAGCAAAATCAGAGCCGTTTACAATGATGTTAGTTAATCCAGATGTACATATGAGATCCAGTATATGACCCCTGGAATGAGTAGCAAAAGTTACATGTTGAGTTAGGTTGAAACAGTCCAGTACAGACATCAATTCATTGCATTGTGCAGTGTTTTCATGTGTATTAAAATCACCAAGCAGAATAACAGATGAATAACTACCACAGACAAGAGTAAGCAACGCACTAATTTCAGAGAAAAAGTCAGAGAGACATTTTGGTGATGAGATGAGAACTGAGACCTTTTTTCATGTGAGCGTCAAAACTCGATTGATCTAACAAATAGAAACTTTCTGTCTCGTCATTGAGACCGGTGGCCACTTCCATAACAGCGTCTAGATAGATTTAATCGATAAAGAAAGTTCCTGCATTTTCCTAATTTCTTCCTCACTGTAATCCAATCTATGGTTGGATATTATCATTCAATAACAGTTCATCAAAGATGAATCCATCCAGCTCTACAGGTATTTCGTCAATTGTAGGAAAAAAAGTCCCTCAAACTCCATCTTATTTAGATACGTATTCAACGCAAAAATGTATTCTCAAACTAACTACAAAGTTTTATTATCAAATCAATTCAGGGACTGGACAAAAAAGAACAGGAAGTGAAACAAACGCCTCCCATGAATCTAGCTGTAGTTTTCAAAAATCACTACATATGCGTCACTCTAGTGAAATTTGAAAACATACGGTGGCCAATTTGGGAGCTTCAGAACGCATTGAGAAGGTGTTTTTAGTGACTGTCATGTCGGAAACGTGAACGGCAAAATGATTTTGAGGTGTTTAGGGGTGTGGAGTGTTCCTTTAAAAGGGATTGCTGTTCAAATTATCCATCCTCGCTTTGCACTTTCACCCTGTTCATTTATGCCGGTATATCTGATAATGAAAATAGTTCAAATAATTTAGCTACTGAGGATATATAGAAAATAGCACATTTGTAATTCAAAGTAAGTTGACCTACAGTGATAACTAGATAAAAGCAATGGCAATTGGTATCGAAATATGAAACTAGAAACACCCTGACTGATCAGGACCTTAAAATCAAGATATCTGGACTGGATATGGTGTATTACAAATATGCCAGGGCTAAGAGCTTTTAAGTACAGCTCAACCAAGAATGCCTGGATACAGCGCGCAGTTGTGGGTGTATTGGCAATAAACAACAAACCCTTTAGTGCTTTATTGGTATTATAAACCGGTAACCATCACAGGTAGAATGGTACTTTTTCACAATGCCTGTGGAATTACATGTTCCTGTTTGCTGTCCCACAGGTGAAGTCTCTGGTGTTTGACTTGGCTGTGGGTGGCACTGACATCAGAGTGTACATCTGCAAGCAGTAGTCTGGAGTGCTCATCTTCACAGGTAAAGAGTCTGTTAGCTGCCACAAGTAGCAGGTAGCATAGTAGTTTAGAACTATTGGCCCATTAACTGAAGTGATTGTTGGTTCAAATCCCTGAGCTGAAAATGTAAAAAAAAATAGTATATTTGGCCTTGGGCAAGATATATAACTGCTACTGAATGATCATTAGAATTGTATACATTATAGAAATATCTAAATTTTATTTAGATTTCCCATTGTCATTTTGTCCTGTTTTTGTCTTTCCCAGAACACACTGGGTTGGTGACTGGCTTTGCATTTGGGGAGCATGCCCAGTTCCTTACCTCCACCGGAATGGACAGGAGCCTAAAGTTTACAGTCCGTAAAAACCACAGGGGTCAAAGGTCCTTATAGGTAGGTCAGATCAGATTGTTAGACTTTAGGTCAGAGGTTACAGTGACAATATATGTAGAGAAGGATATCTTGGGGATCTTTAAAAGGCACCTTATTCTCTCTATAGTACCATAGATGATCTCAGTGGCAGTTCTACATTGAATCACACCCCAGGCGAGACCCCCTTCGAGCCCCCCCCCGACAGAGGCTCATCCTCAGCAGTGGGGCTAGTCAGACATTATATTGGCACATTACTCAAAGCACATAGCAGGGGGAACATAACACGTAGGCTAGGGCTTTGCAATATATTGAGTTTTGTCAGTATATTCGAGTTTGCTTTTGAGCAGGATATGACCTTCACAAAAAAGAAGCGTTTAAAATAAGCAGTTAATTTGTTAATTTGCAATCACCAGTAGCCTAGGTAAGCAATGGTTCTCAACCTGCAATTTTGGACAATTGAACTTGGGCCCACAAGCCTGTCTATATAACTTTTATATATAATATTGTTTCTTTACTTATGTGACCCACTGTTAGCCACTGTCATGGCAACATGCCAAATAGATTGAGAACCTCTGCATACAAAATAGAGCTGACACATTTGTCATACTTACTCACCACATCTAAATTATTGAGCATTATTCTTTTACTAAAAAACATTTGTATAATACATTGACGGTAAAAGTTCTAAAACAATGTCTGTCTTGCACACCTATTTGTCCAAGAAATCCACTTTTTTACTTTACATGTCTACACATTTTCCAAACTTTTTAAATAACTAAATATTGAGATATATATCGTTTGTCGTTAAAGCCACAAAATATATCAAGATATTCATTTTGGGCCATATTAACCAGCCCTAACATAGGCCTACTTAGAAATTATCAGAAGTATTAAAATTACATTAAATTGACGGCCAAAAACTGCTACTGGATGATCTACTGTATGTCATACAATGCTTTGCCTGTAATTGGATCTGAGATCAACCAAGAGTACATTTCGGCAGCCTCTGTATCAGTCTGCTCTTGAAATACCACAAGGTCCAGAATTAAATGCTGACTTTTTGCCCGCCCCCTAGCAAGACACTTCGGTGACGATGAATGTAGTATAAAGCCAATGGACTACTAGCCTGCAATTCACCGTAACTAGTGACATTTACTATAATTGTGTTGTCTGAGAGGTATATGCCCTATCTTGCTTCACTACAGATTGAACCATAATCTGTCACAGCTACATTTTGAAGGGGTCTGAAGTGTGAACTGTTCTGTTTGGTCCTAGAAACTGATGTGTTTATTCTGAACCAAAACACACACATGCAAAAGGTTTTTGGATTTACTGTGATAGTATTGATTGGTTAGATATTTTTCATTTAAGTCATTCAGCAGATGCTGTTATCCAGAGTGACCTACAGTAAATACAGAGATATTATCCTGGAGCATTGTAAGGTCAAGAACACAACAATATTTGTCCGACTCTTGGAATCAAAACAGCAACATTTTTTATTTAACCTTTATTAATTTATTCTATAATTAATTTACTTATTTATTTATTAATGTGTTCATATTGCTTAGGTCTCTTTTTATTATGTCCTAAATTCATGTTTTACTATGTTGCTTTGACAGTATGTGTAACTACCACAGGAAGTGCAAGTTGAATTTCGTTGCTATATGAAAAGACAATAAAGGCATTGTCAGGCATTCTCATTTATGCAGCTGAGCCATGTGTACAGAACAATTAAAATATGATACAATTAAAAGAAACATAGTTAACAAAATCAATTAAACATAAAACTGTTAATTTAGATTTGAGTTAAAATGCCCTAAAGGAACCAAAGCATCAAGCTTAAAGGTCTCTATAAAGCAAGAGTGAGGGCCTGAGATGTGAGCGTGTTACATAGCCACTGATTATCCAGTTTGATTTATTTTTGGTACAAGTTTGAGTCCCTAATCGCTGAGCTATTTGTTGCTACAAACTGTTGCTACCATTTGTTTCCTTCACAACTAATTACTTTAACTATTGCAGTCAAAGACTGAATTTTGTAGCAAACAATAGAGCAGTGTAGGAATTCCGTTTGTGTCATCAGGCAAATATAGTGCACTACTTTTGAACATTGGGCACAAGTAATGATCTGTATAGGGAATACAATGCTGTTTGGGATACAAACCCTGGTGCAGTGGAGCCAAATGGAAATGCTAAATTATTAGTTTTAACTGAGACTAGAATGCTAGCCTGGGTAGCTAACTAATGTGTTCTGTTAACAAAAGTTACACAGGTCAAATTATCAGTTCAGGCTACTGGAGTTTATGTGGAGTTTATGCAGTTTGTGTCAACAAATGTATAGTTCATACCTCCATTGAGGTCATATCCAGATAATCATAATGCTATTGAGTGAATACATGTATACTGTACTATTATAAGCCAGCCATGGGGTATCTTCCATACTGTGCCATATTCTCTAAGGAGTCAAATATTGCACTATGTAGGGCAGGGATACTCAAATCTTACCTTACCGGGCCCGGAGCCTGCTGGTTTTCTACTTTACCTTAACATTAAATGCACCCACCTGGTGTCACAGGTCTAAATAAATGCTGGATTAAAGGGTTGTAATGTTAAAATGGAGTGGACCTGGATTCGAGGGCCAGATTTGAGTATTAGGGATGTAGGGAATAGGGAGCAATTTGGTCTAGAACAGCTATCGACTAGATCACACCAAGAGCCATGCAAGCATATTGTAGACAATAGCCTTTAAATCAAAGTATATATAGAACATTGTGTACTACACACACAGCAGCAAAAACATTGATAATTTCACAGTCAATGTTGTAGTTGTAGATTTGAAGCTGTCACTATTTTGTTGATCACAATGAGGTCCTCTGCTTTACCACTTGTGAATTTCATGTAAATTTCATGCATTTGTCATCCATTTGCTGAAATATTTCTGTGTACTTTAAGGACATTGTTTTGTTAATTAAAAACTACAGTATGTTCACTTATTTTGTTGCTTTCCTTTCTCCCTCTTATGGCAGCTTTATGCAATTGTTCCATGTATCTCGAAGACTGTTTGGGATCATAAATTAAACTACAAAACTATCAAAATCATAATTTCGTGGTGTTAGTAACAGAGTTACCGTACATAGAAAATCCGGAGATCAAGTGAGTTTGAAAATAAAAGACGGACTTTAAGTCTAGTCTTAATCTGACCTACTGTAGCTATACGTTGGTCTAGGTCCCTTTGTTTATATCTAGCTGGTGCGGACTGCTCCTAATGCAAGCAGGGATGCTGGGATAGCAGTAACAACGGCTAACCGGCCGTCTGTCTGCTCTAGATGCTTACAGTAGCAGATAACGGTAAGTGTAAATGTTTATAGTGTTTAGCTAAGTACTGTAGTACCACTACTTAAGCCTCAGATTTAGAATTGATTTATGCTACAGTACTTTTACTTGTCTGATAGCAAAGAAAGCAGCTAGCTGGTCACGATAACCAGAGATAAGTACTGTCCAGTACCTTTGACAACTGCATTAGCTAAAAAGTATCGATACTCGAACGATTTGGGACATGACTGTCTATGCATTACTGAAGGACTAGTTATTTTAGCTAGATGTCAGTGTGATTATCTACTGTTCTCATCCTCCAGCCTGTCTGACTAGGCTATCGCTAGCAGCTAACGCGGTAGATTAGATTTTCGATATTCGGACTTCAATTGTCAAGGATGGTTTGGTTGATATGTCTACAATCAAATTCATGACGTGTAGAAAAAGACTGCAGTTGTTCGACCGTTTTAATTGTTCCCATACTGATATAACTTGAGGCATTGGGTGTGTGGCGCAGTGGTTTAGGGACCACGGTAAAAGTGCAGTAGGTGAATGTGATGTCATTTCTGTCTGAGAGCAAGTCCAGCAGGCGCAACTTCTATTAAACCGCAAGTGTGATTATTTTGTAATTTCTTGATGTTATTGATTTATTGTGATATTGATTTATTATATTTTTTATATATTGCGAAAGATATGGTCGCGAATATCGAAAGTAAAATCAGTTTTACTGCGGTAAAACAGGTTTAGGTAGCTTACCGCCCCCATGACTTAACAAATTACTATCTGATTTCAACTATTTGTTCATCTGTTTACATGCAGTTCCAATACTGACCCCACCCACGCGTCAGCTGACTTTAATTCAGGATTGAGTGACAGTATTCTCTCCTCCACTCTTTCAATATGTCGTCGCCATCACATGAGCAGTGTCCTGTCCTCTTCCCCTCATTCTTTATTCAATTAGAGTCCCGCCATCCGTTCCAATAATATCACGAGAAATTAGTTTGTCTCTATTCAGTAGCTCGTTACATGAAGGTTCCGTTCACCTCTTTCTACAACGTATTCACATCTCCAAAGTTTGTAGTTTATTAGCTTCTTTATCGATAACATTTTGCTAGGTAATATTGAGAGTAACCGCTGACCTTTAGCCTCCATAATGTCAGTCCACATAACAAGGCAGAGTGACTGAGTTAACCCAGTTGGCACAAACTGACACAGAATCTTTGTACTTTTTGCAAGGTATTTTAGATGACAAGTTTACGTTGTTTTTTCGTTCACTCCCACAGCTCAACATGGGAGCTTTCTTTCGGAGTGAAGAGGTTTGTCTTGTGCAACTCTTCTTGCAGTCAGGCTCGGCCTACAACTGCGTCAGTGAGCTCGGAGAGCTGGGACTAGTCGAATTCCGAGACGTGAGTAATAGCTATAAAATTAAGCTTTATTATAAAACTGTACTGCTTCACAAATGGACAATTTCCTTTTTTATTCTAGGGTTTAAACAATGTTAGTACTTGATATCTTGTATTTGTTTTCTGATTATTTTCATGTTCTCCCTCTTTAAGTTGAACCCAAATGTCAACTTGTTCCAAAGGAAGTTTGTGAACGAGGTGCGGCGATGCGAGGAGATGGAGAAGACCTTCAGTAAGTCTGTTGTGACCTGCTATGTGAACCATCCATGTACATCATTAAGATATGTTTTTGTCCTGAGCAACTTACAGTATTGAGTACATACCTTTTTAGCGACTTACAGTATTGAGTGCATACCTTTTTTTTAGCTACTTACAGTATTGAGTGCAAACCTTTTTTAGCTACTTACAGTATTGAGTGCATACCTTTTTTAGCTACTTACAGTATTGAGTGCATACCTTTTTAGCTACTTACAGTATTGAGTGCATACCTTTTTTAGCTACTTACAGTATTGAGTGCATACCTTTTTTTTTAGCAACTTGCAGTATTGAGTGCAAACCTTTTTAGCTACTTACAGTATTGAGTGCATACCTTTTTCCATACTGGGTTCCTGCGGAATTGAACCCAATGCCCCGAATTTACATGCTGTATCCTTCTTTTAGCCTCTTTCTCCTCCCCTTTGCATTTCTTCCTGAGTAACCTGTTCCTTAACCACACTCATCTGTTGCTCCTCATCCCTCTCTTCCCCCTCATTCTTTTCATCTCTACCCAGCGTACCTGGAGCTGGAGGTGGCTCGTTCCTTGTCCCCGCCGCTGGCTGGTCCACTGCCCACTCCCAACCCTGTACCATCAGCCCCCCAGCCTCGGGAACTCATGGCCATCGAGGAAGAGAGTGAGAGGCTGGCCAGGGAGCTGCGAGAGGTAAGGAGGAGCAGAGTAGGAGGAAAGGGGAAAGTAGGTGGGGGCGGAGAAGCGGGGAGAGACGGATCATGACAGAAGTGGAGTTGATAAGGCTTTAGGTCTCTGGGACACAATTTGAATGTCGCTGAGTGTTTCCATGTTGTCAGTGATGTCTCCATTGTGCTGCTCTGATTGGTTCAGGTGTCCAGGAACAGGGACAGCATGAGGAATCAGCTGACCCAGCTCAGCCAATACAGAGGAGTTCTGATTCAAACACACCCCCTGACTGTCTCACAGGTACTAACTACAGCTCCCAGCATGCTCTGTCACCAAGCATTAGGACACATTAAGGCTGGGGCACATACACTTCGCAGGTTAAATAGATACAAGAATCCAGACTCTAGTTGCTACCCCCGGTGAGGTTCTAATTGCTTTCACATCTCAGCGCCAACGAGCGCATGTACGTGCACTGGACTTTAAAGAATGAACCAGGTTTGGCTTAATTGTGTTAATTAAATGTAATAAAATGTTATTTTAGTCATACGATACAAAACTTTAGTCTTACTGGGCCACTGGCACAGCCACTTGCAATGAAGAAAAGGAACTACTTTAAAATGGAGATGGTTAATTACAGATGTATTGCCCCCCCTTCATGAAATTGAGAAAGTGAAGTATTATCATAAACTGATTACAAACACAAGGGAGGGCCTTGTACTTTCAAGCATAGGTTTGGTACCCCTCAAGAATATTTTAAATTAAACCAAACAGTGGTGTCTGTTATGAAAATCTATGCTTTTTATTTGGACTTGTTTCCACAGACTTTAGGGATGACTTTCACTTGTTAATGTAAAATCCTTTTGACATCCATCACCATGCCTAAAACCAAAGGGACTTGGTTACTCTGAAAGATAACAAGTGGATGTTAACCTACACCTGTGTGGGTGTGTGTGTGATAGATAGATAGATAGATAGATAGATAGATAGATATAGATACATAAACAGTTTAATATCACAGTCAGTGTAATAAGGAATGTTTCAGAAGTCTGGAAAAGTTACAAATTTGCCAAGAAGAGGATGCATTTGCTTTTTTGCCCCACGCACGGCGAGGAAGAGGTGGCAAAGAATAACAAATTCAGAACTGTCGTTCTAATTGAAACTTCCGGTTATCAAGTCACAAAATTGACTGTAAAAACTTTCCCTCAATGTCAACCCCTCAATGTCAAGGGTTACAACTTTATTATTGGGACTACAATTGGAGTATTTTTTGTTGTGGTCAGATAAGACAAATTAAAAAAACGTTTGGCAACAAGTAAAGTACAAATGAAAGTCGGTGATACCCACGGTAAAATATGGCAGTGGACCATTGATGATTTGGGGCAAATTTGCCACTAACGTAGTTGTCCAGTTCCTCTTGATACGATCAATGGCATGATGAATTCTACTAAGGATATTTTAGGCCAAAACCTGGATGTCTCTGCCAGGAGATTGAGACTGTTGAAAGGTCCTGTAGCCGGACCTTTCAACAAGACAATGACCCTGAACATACATTGAAATGACTGCCCTTTTTACAACAGCAGTCGTCACAAAGTGCTTTGACAGATACCCAACCTATAACCCCCAAGAGTAAGCAACAACAAGTGATTGCTAGGAAAAACTCCCTAGTAGGTGGAACCTAGGAAGAAACCTAGAGGGGCCGGACTCGAGGGTCAAGGGATTTTAATCTACAAAAATGATGCACAAACCTTGTTAGGCTTTACAGGAAGAGGCTTTGTACTCCCTATTGTCTGCTAGGCTAGCACAGATGCTATAATGGTATGGACACGTATGAGCATCTTCCCATCATTATTGGTAGAAATGACTGATCTCAGATTGCTGTCTAATCGTCTCAGGTGGAAGCTACAGATCCCAGGATGTTTTCTGCTGCTCTGTCAGCCATTTTTGAATTTTGCATAGACATTAATGATGCATTTAAAATGATAGGTCAAAAAACTCTTACTTTTGTTTTAGGACTTATGAGTGTTATTCACTTTTGTTCTCTCCTCAGACTCCCTCGCCCTCTCTGGAGACGGCAGCCTTACTCGACAGCCGACAAGACATTCGGCTAAGGTTAGAGACACAATATATAACATATAATAATATATGGCCTGGCTGATTAATTATGGCCGATTATGTGTATTCAAAATGATTATTAATCTGTCTTTTTGCTTGTCGATTTTGTCCGATTAGTTTTTATTGAAGGAAGAACATCATCTAGTGTTCCAAATAGATGTTTTGGGGGAGAAGTTCAATCAAAGCTCCACATGGTTGATAATAGGCTAGAATAGTGAGTAGATTTTTACGGCTTTCATTCTAAGAGAACTGTTCCTATTTCTTTATCAAGCTAAACTTTAATCCGATCTGCTCTCTTCCAGATAGGGAGGCATCAGGGAAATGCGAACCATTTTAAATAGAAAATTCTTCACAACCAATTTATAGCTACAGTATATGCGTTACATAGCCTATAATAAAAAAGGGGGGGGATTTATAATTTATCATCACGTTAGCCTACAGAACGTCAACATTGGGTATTTGCACCAAACGAGTGCTGGTTTAATTGATCTGTCCATGGGAATATCAGGGATTATAAATCGCTAGTGTTCTCAAACACAGTTTTCAAAGTATTTCTGACATTGAGTTTAACAGCAAAAAATGAGGAATTATTTTACTCAATGTGACAGTGACAGTGGTTAAAAGAACATTTCATTCCTTCTCCCAGGGATGTCCCGGGAGTCTCCCCCGATTTATGACGGCCACAAATGTTATACAATATCCAAATCGATGTTTTGTTTGAGCTACAAAATCAATGTCCAGTATGTTTATAATTTGCGGGTGTCAGTGAGCCGCGAGTATAAAAATACTCTGTTATGATGGTACAGTACATGTGGCTTTTTTTACACTAAATGAAATAGAACAGTGTACCATATTACTTCTAACTGTGAGCATTACAACCCTTTATCAGGCACATATCAGTAGAAACCACAGGGTGAGCATCCGGTTTGGCAAAGTGACTCAAATGAAGAAGTGCCTTAAACCTGCATTCTATCTGAATTCCAGCTGGGGACAATACGTCTGGTTGCAAAAGAGTTTGGTTTCTTTAATAGTATATGAGAATGAGAGACACTTCTGCTTGATATATTACCTCAGTAAACATTTTCATAATGAGTATATGGTCTCAATTGCTAGATTTCAGCCTTCTGCAATATATAATGATGTTAATTTTTTTTAATTATGGTCTCGTTGATTTTAAAATCGGTGATAAAGCAAAGGGGCGTTTAGGGCGTGGCTATGGCGTTTGGTTGTACAACAAGACACTCAAAGGAGTTGGCAGTTCAGTTTTTCCAGTAAGTAACGTTACATTTTGTTTTAATACTGTTTTCCTTAGCATCCCAATTAATATCAGTTAGCTAGCTAGATTTCTCTTCCCTCTCGTCTAAGATCGTCACATCCGCAACCAAGATGTCTATGACCGTAACGGCAAATTCGATGACCCAAATCAAATCTTCACAAAGCAATGGATGACATCACACATCGTTACATCCAGTGATGTATACAATCTATGGTAGAAACCTAAACTCTGTAATATCAAAATACATTTGCATTTCAGTGCATCTACAGTAACAAAATTTGACCCATTTGGGGATATCTGACCTGTATTTCCGACTAAGTTATAATCAGGGAAAAGTGCTTCTGGTATTTTCCTCAGATACTGTGCCTTAATCCTGTTGTGCAGCACCAAAACAGAGCATTTTGATAGTTCACCAATTTTTTACCAGACTAAATGTATTTGTGGCAATACCAATACAAAGGTTTGTTTTTGAATATTTTATAGGAAAAGTTATATGAAATACAAATTTTATTAAAATATGATTTACACCATAGAATAATAATAATCGTCCGATTTAATGATGATCGGCTTAAAAAAATCATAATCTGTCGACCTCTACAATATATCAATCACCTTAGTGGCTTCGCTCCAAAAGCAGTGTACTACACAGATGTGTGCTCTTTTGGATGCATTAAGGAGACTCTCTTCTTCGTTCATTTCAGTTTTGTAGCAGGCGTGGTCCACCCTTGGAAGGTTCCAGCTTTTGAGCGGTTGCTATGGCGAGCTTGTCGCGGTTACATCATTGTCAACTTTCGGGAGATGGATGAGAAACTGGAGCTCCCTGATACGGTGAGAAGAGACAAGTGATTAATTTAAAAGTCATGATGGTTTGAAGAATATGGTTGCAAATTCTTTTACAGGTACAGTGTTGTTTTTCATGAGTTAAAATATTTACTTTGTAAAGTTATTTTTGCTTACTGTTTAATGCTAAGATTTAAGTGTTTTTTTCCCCACTTCCCTTCTTCTGACCAATAACAGGGCGAGATGATCCAGTGGACTGTGTTCCTTATCTCTTACTGGGGCGAGCAGATTGGACAGAAAGTCAAGAAGATCTGTGATTGGTTAGTAAGAACAGATCCAAACTTAACTTTCACATTTGTTGGAATGTTGAATTCCTTGTCCAATCAAATTTTTCTTGATCTCCTGTTTTACCACTTGTTTTTCTCAGCTTTCACACCCACACCTTTGTTTACCCAGAGGAAACAGCCAGGAGAGAAGAGGTTCTGGACAGGCTGTTGTGCAGAATAGCAGAAATCAAAACGGTAAGAGACTCCCATAAGAAACTCAGTAAAAAGAGGCAATAGGTCGCCTGATCACTCAAACTGAAATCTCCTGAAGCACCATCGTTCAGTACTTATTTCAGGGTAAGACCACTTCCGTTGAGGTTGGTTAATTGACAATTAAATGAGGGTCTAAAAGCCTAAATGTGTTTCAGTGTTGTATATCTAATAACCTAAAATAAAAAATAAAACATTAGGACAAGTTTAATGAGTGGAACTGCCTCACTCTTCAGAATTTTAAGATGAGGGGTGTTGTACAAAACAGTCATCATTGATGAAGACGTGTTCTCTAAATGTGGCTTTACTCTGCTGTTGTCTAGCTGTGAGACCAACATGTCCATTTCTAGGACATATCAGACGGCGACTACTTTAACTAGTCCTTACTGTCTCTTTGTAGAGATGAAACACAAGTGGTGTAGTGTTTGGAATGGCAAGCCGGGCAAGAGAGTGAACCGATAAATAATAATTTTTCAATTAGTTTTAGTTATTTTCTGCAGTAGTCAGTCTTCCGCGATGTTGGATACGTACCAGGTTGCTGGTAGTGCGGCATTCCATGGACCACCGATGCCCATTAAAGCAGCCGATCTATCCAGTTCTCCCACTTTCTGATATCCAACCTAAAGTATACAAGGCCACGGCAATTCTGTATATTTGGTCTCCATGACAATGGAATTCTGTCCATGGTTTCCCTCAGGTTCTCTTTACACCAGTAGGAGCCTTTCACTGCTGTCCTGGTTTTGTTTAGTTCTGGAATTTGCAAGGAGAGAACTATTTTCCCTCAATTTGCCCTGCCGTGGTTTCCCTCAGGTCCTCTCCCAGACGGAACATTACCTGCAGAAGCTGCTGTCTCGCTCGGTGGACGCCCTCCCCCAGTGGAAGTTGGCTGTCCAGAAGTGCAAGGCGGTCCAGGCTGTTCTCAACCAGTGCAGCCCCTCAGTCACTGACAAGTGTCTGATTGCCGAAGCCTGGTGTTCCGTCCAACAGCTGGGGCTCCTACAGAACGCTCTCAGAGAGGGAACGGTGAGGGGGGCACCTAGGTAGAAGAACTGAGATGCTTGTGTAGGCAAATGCTTCATAACTGTGACAGCATAGGTTATAGAGATGGAATTAATTTAGATAATAACATTAAAGATACAGTGTGGGACAATAGAAAATAAAAAAGAAATGTCCCATTTTGGCCTGGTTGTGTAATAATATGATGTTTATACGTGCACACACTTGAAGTAACTGTCATATCTCAGTTAGCCATGAAATCCAAGTTTAAATCGGGTGTTTTTGACAACATTGCACAAATGCATGACAGTACACAATTTTCTCAGACTTCTTTTAGCTCAATAGTGCCACTTTAACAACCAGTGGCCAAAATCATGGACTGCACTTTTTAAAAAAAAATTCTGTCTCTTTTAGAGAAAAAGTGCCAGTGGTGTGGACTCGTTCTATAACCGCCTCCCGGACCCCAGCGGCGCCACCCCTCCCACTCTCTTCCACACTAACTCCTTCACAGCTGGCTTCCAGAGCATCGTAGATGCATACGGAGTGGCAAGCTACCGAGAAGTTAACCCAGGTACTTGCACGTTAACGCCGACATCTGCCAGCTATAGTGGGCTCCAAAATTCCTAGCACCCCTGACTGGCAGTGCACAAACAATACTGTGAATAATGTAAAAAATACAATTATAGAGATACTCAAAATGCCAACTTTTGAGAAATACTAGTCACACAACTATCATGATGTAGACTATCGTGCAATGCAGCGACTTAGCCATCTACGCCATGTGGTCCCTCGCTTAATTATTATACCTTGATTTTAGTGAAATTTCTTTTGTGTTAAAATTTTTTATGATTTTGTTGGTTCCATTGCGACATTAATACAATATTTTGGATATGTTGGTATTATTTACCTATATTTAAACATTTTAATAATTTAGAAGACACTCTTGTCCAGAGCGAATTACAGTAAGTACAGGGACATTCTCCCTGGAGCAACTTAGGGTGAAGTGCCTTGCGCAAGGACACAACGACAACAGCCAGGAATCGAACCAGCAACTTTCCGACTACTAGTCCGACTCCCTAATCGCTGAGCGTTCTGACTCCCTGTATTGTGAGTTTCTTTCTAATTATATTGTTTATGTTTTTACGGTACAGTAGACTCACCGTGTTCCGTACAAATTTACCCCTACTTGCGCATTCAGACATGGCTGTGATAAACACGAATGGGACTACAGCTAATTTGGCAGCATTAGACTCGAGGGTTGGAAGTAGGCTTCCTGTCAGACTTTGTATTGGACCATTAGCTTTTGTTAAAACGGGGAAAAACCAGACCCATTGTAAAGTAAACCGTGATAAGTCATGATATGCCATACAGTATTAGCCATGAAACTCACGGTTTTACATACAATGGTTATTTTTTACCTTTGTGTGGAATTTCTCTCACAAAACAAGCATTAATATGATATTTCTATCGTAATATACAAATATTATCATCATCAGCGTCCTAATATCAATACCTAACCTATAACGTGGGACGTTTATAAGTGTTCATCATGCACAAACTGTTACGCACTGCCTCCCCAGGAGGGGAGTGGGATGCTACACCTCGTTGCCCAAACAGTCAGAGACAGGAGTATGAGGTCGTAGGTGCGAGCAAGGACACAGAGACAGCAGATTACCGTATAAACAAGGGCTTTATTTGCCACGGTAATAAATAATAATGTTGGGAGGAGAGGCTGAGCTAACCCAAAACAAAGAACTGATATAAAGGTCCACCACTAATCTACACTAAAGCTAACACATACAGTTCTAAACTAATCTGGCACGCGCACAAGGTGCCCTAACCAAAATACATAGAGTGGGCGCTCAGATCTACCCTAGTGTGTATATACAAAGAGTATCCCTACGGGTGGTGTAAGCCCAAGGGCGTCTGGCCTGACACCCCCAAAAAGTGCCTCCTCTCCTCCTCTGGGAACACAAAGAGAACACAATGTTAATAACACAAGATACACCAAACAGAACTGCTAAGCACTACACACTAGACTAAACACACTAACACTCTTGCACACTACTAGGCCTACCACTCAAACAACACTAAAGCTCTCACTCTAACCACAAAGCACTAACACAACACTCCCAACACTCAATACACACACTGCCCACTACTAACAAACCTTCACACAAAACCAAAGGCAGCCAAAACTGAGAGGACCTTCAATAAAGGCAACCTCACACACCGAAAGAGAGCGAGAGAGTGATGAAAACAGGGGCACAGATATACAGAGGAAGGGCATGATGGGATAGCTGTTGATTGATGAAACCAGGTGTATGGGATAACGGAGGGGAGGAGTCAGTGATAAGTGATGAACGGAGGGACTTGATGAGGGAATCTGCACCACCTGTGGGGAAACATACGGACAGAGCAGAACAAACACACAGAAACACAGCAGAACATTGCACAGATGCACACAAGCAGGCCAA
>JACXGM010011272.1:0-25233 GCA_016801145.1 Umbra pygmaea | reverse complement strand
ATATATATATATATATATATATATATATATATATATATATATATATATATATATATATATATATATATATGGAATGCTCAGTAGGAATGGCAATATACTCACAATACCTCGCAAAGAGGCAAGGAGAGGTGTGTGACTTAAATACAGATTGGAGTGAGCAGGTGTACTGAATTTGGATAATTGAGTCCGGTTATGGGAAATGTAGTTCTGAGAAGGCATGACTAGGGAAGCTGTAGTCCACAGGAAGAAGAACTGGGGAATGGGAATTGTAGTTCTGAGTAATGTAAACAAAGGAAGTGGCTGTTTCCAGGGAAGGGGAACTGGGAAACGTTACAGCACCCTTCTGTAGCCTTGTTCCACAACGCTGCAGTTTTGTGAGGTTACTATTGGACAAGGTGATATCACCTTTTCAAAACAAGGTGTTTTAGAATATCTTACTCATTTCAATTGGGGTGATCCTGTGACTTGACACACCCTTTAATGTAATTTAAAGACCAGGGGCCTAATTTATAAAACTGTGTATAGAATTTACGTGAAAATGTTGCATACAATTGAAACACAGATTGTATGCACAAAAATATTCAGATTTATAAAACAGTCCGCACGCACATCCAACGCTGGTTTTCCTTTATAAATCACAATCTATTCGACATTTTGCGCATGTGTGCGAGTGTTTTGTCCTACCCAATTAATCCCCAGAAATGCCTATAAATGGTCACTGAAACACCCTTTTGTAATGTGTTAAATTATTTAACAATGGAGCAGTGTTTATATGGGAACATGTTAAACAACCATGGTGTGAATATATTTTAGTCGAATTTGCTGTGTCAGTCGGGGTTGTCAATGGGAGCATTACTGTACTGTACCTAGCTACTCTGCAGTAATTTAGCAATGGCTGTTACTGTTCTCGAAGTGCTAAATAGCTGACTTACAGAAATACATTTTGTAAATATATATTATATTATAATGTACTCTCTACTCACTTATTTTTAGTTTCTTTCACAAGACTGAACTTATGATGCTGTTGAGACTTGGAAAAATTCAAGGCTGCGTGTTCTGTTGGCCTTTGACTAGCACAATCCTAAGACCAGTAACAGGCTGAGTCGGAAGATTTTTTTTTTTGCATTCAACAAACGGTCACATTGGCCACTCCGGCCAAAAGTATTATGATTTTCAGTGGGGCAGCAAAAAGGGGCAACGTTGGCTGCTGTGAAATTCCATCCCTGCATATAACTGAAGGCTTCTGTGTTGAACCAGCAGTCTAATACATGGTTTCAATGGCTGAAGTATTTATCATTACTAGTAATGATAATATGTATTCATACTAGTATTTATCATTACTAGTATGAATACATATTATCATATTTTTTCTATTCTTCTCCCCTCCAAATTGGTCCCATTTTTCCCACCACGCCTACCTTGTCGTCAGCTCTGCAACTCCCTGGCCAGATGCGGGATGGTGAGGGGCACTCACACGGTTCTTTCAACCACAATGCCGAGCCGGACTATTCTTTTCGCACTGCTCATCCAACACAGAAGCCTTCAGTCAGCTCAGTCACAGGATAATTACATTCACCAACTATACGTCCATGATTGAATTCACAGGTGTTTGATCTGCACACAAGGAGTTGCTGAATCCGATTTGGTTAATATTTTGCGCTGCCTTGCGCTGGGGAAAAGCCAGAGAAGCCATAACGGCTAGTAGGAGTGTGAACTGCCTTTGGCCAAAATTCTGTGGTGATAGTTCTTCTACCCACAGCCAGCATAGTGCAATGCAGATAACCTTGCCTTGACTGGCTGGGTTTGGGAAGGCTCAGCAGTGGAAAAAATATGTTATAAATGGGCTGGAGTTGGTTGGTGCCTGGGCTGCAGGCAGAGCCCAGATGTTGCACAGATGATTACAGTAGACTGCTGGAATGTAGAACTAGAGGAAGAGGAGGAAGAATAAGAGAAGGAATACTACTGCTAAATCCACTACCTCTACTAGATCTGGGCCTTTGACCATGGTTCATAGCCCCTGAAGAGTACTGCATGAAGAGGCTAATGTGCTTCATGCTGCCACTCATCAGACATCCACATGGATGTTCCATCCTAAAAGATCCTTACACTGTGTGGGTGTTATGCTCAAGTAGACTAACCATATGTTCAGCACACACAGAATAAGATAGGGGATGATGTGGTAACTGGTTAGACACTGAATAAAAATTAATGTGCATGAGAGAGATGTTTTTTACATGTCCTGTAAGTAGAAATGCAGTTTTAAAGTTTGGGTTGCAACTGAGGTCCGCTGTCAGGCGTTAGCATTTAGGTTTAGGCTTCAGAGGTTAAAAGTTGAGTTTAGGTTGTTGTGCTTCAGGTTTGAAGTGTTATGGAAAACGATTTAGAAAAGGAATGTTGCAGGTGTTGAAAAGGATAGTGAAATATACATATGGATGTGTGTTTTTTAGTGAGTGTGAGTGAGTGGCTGACAATGTATCTGTGGGTGTTTTTATGTATCTCCAGCCTTGTATAACCTCTCATAGAGAGGGGTGTCCTGGGTGTAAAAGGGTAGGAGCAGAGCAAGAGGGTGTGGCTTAGGAAGTTTAGGGAAACACTTATAAGAGAGCTGTTGACATCATGTACAGTACTTCAGTACCTTCAGTCATTCTGGATTACTGCAATAACCACACTGTATTAATCTCTGTTTGTTTCATCCTAGATCAAGTAGCTCACAGCTCAACTTCACAATCAGGTACAGTATTCACTGATACACCTGCTGCAATCAATGAATTTCAGTGATCAAAATGAATCCATTGATATTATTGGAAAATTTTCACTATTGTGATTTATTTTTACTTTAGCCATTTCCACTGTATATCAAATTTTATTTTAAATAATTTACCTGTAAATAATATGACACAACCTATCATCAAATCAAGTTTTAAGATTTAATATGATTATTCATGATGTATAGCACTAATGTATACAGGTAATACATTGTGTGTGTTTGTGTGTGTTAACGTTGACCCTAAACTTGTGTGTTGTAACACCAAAACGTCTGGCAACTACACTGCATTTGAAAATGCAGACTGGGTCTTTTTTTAAAAATCCCATTTTGTGGTGGATTTAATATCCTGCGTATATGTGCGTGGCATATTAATAGAATCACTATCAGGATTGTATCACAAAATTCCAAGTTATGATGAAAGTGGCATGTGGCGCAAATGAACACATAATATGGTATATCATTTTTTTACGACCATTTTGGGCACGACAGCAACACTATTACTATCAGTGGGAAAAAATGTAAGACTGCATCTTTAAGAGATTAAAGATTTGGAAAGACAGGTTGTTGTTTCCATTACTTAATTAATCAGGTGTTATTCAACACCTTGCCAGGGACAGGGAGCCGAAAAATGTGGATAACACAGTTGTGACACTTCTAATGTTGGAATTGAACTATATGCATTGGAGTAGAACTTGAAATAATCATACAATCTGAAAATGTTAAATTTACTGACAATCCTCTAAAGACTTTGCAGGAAATTCAAACCAAACTATCAATAAGTTAAATCAAAGACAGCAAATCAAAAAGCTTTTATATTCATTAAATACAGTATTTATTAAGTCATATCTTAATTTCGATTTTTTTATGTATTGTTTTGCTAAGAAAAAAGAACAAATTGAAAAGACAGCAATCCACCTGTATAGCTTTTCTCACTTTGTCACTTCCTATTACTTACCTATCATTAAGCATTGCCATTGTAATTCCACAAAAATAAAAAATCTCAATGGACTATTTGCATTTGTTGTTTCAGAGTATGTCTTTATGTAAAATAGTGTGTACTGTGTATCACAGTAGTTCTCATCCTGCAGGTCCCTAGCCATTCCATGTATGAAGAGGAATTCCAGAACAGCACACTTGTTTAGCCCTTAGCAGGCTACAACACATTTTTGAGATGGCTTGTGTTTCCCAGGAAAAGTTTGGGAACAACTGGTGTATCATTAACCTTGTAGTTAACAAACAAACACCCTTCAAACACCAATCAGGAAAAATTCACTATTTCTGATGTTTTTATTACACAATCATATTTTCCGTTTTGTCTTGAATTCCTAACACCTTTGGTTATGAGTGTTTTACGAAGAGCTAAAACGAATCATCAGAAGAATCATGTTCAGTCTCATCTATTTATAGATTATGAAGCATTAACTACCTCAACATGTTTGCATGATATTGTTTGAATGTGTTGTGCACATGTTGCCGTTGAAAGGTTGATTCCATGTCCTCTTGTGTTTATCTCAGTGGACTGTGTGATGATGAAGGTGATTTATGATGATGACAATGTTGTTGATGCTGTTTGTCTGAGAAAGGTGAGGATGTGGAGGACTTTAGCCCTGCTGTCTCTGCTGTCTCTGTGTGTCGCTCAGAAAAGGAACCAGCACACATCTGGCTGGGAAAGAGGTAAATGAGACCAGACACGTTTTACTGTGAGTTACGATAATCAGAATACCAAACAACCAGAGACAATTCACAATTTCATAGGGTGAAATATAACTAATGTTCAGCAATTGGATTTGTAGTTTACAATGATAACTATGACTACACAAAATGTGACTAGTAGCATTGTCAGTACTTTAATTAGCAGGCAATCTAATCCAGATCATTTTACAAAATTAAGGACATACATTTTCATGGCAATATACAAGCACCATGCTCTTGCAAAGTGAGCTACAAAAGACTGCATTTAGTGTTTTTGATCTCTCTCTGTGTCCTTAATTTCACATTCTAATGTAATAACATTTATTGATTATCAATTAACACCAATTCCTGCACTCCTTCTGGACAATTATGTGTGGAACAGATTTCCCTGATCTAGAAAATGCAGGGTAAAATGCCCCTTTAAATGTATACATTACTCTATCACCCCAACAGATAAAAGCATGCAGACTAAGGGCTGCTCCAACCTGACCCAGGTGTTGGACAATTGGAAATTTGCCATTATGAACCAGGTGAAGGACCTGCTAGTCAATGACCACACCACCGTACTGCCAGAATACGTCAGGTAGGTGGCATCACCGTGTTGGACGAAGAGAGGTACAGTAGAGATGGAAGGAGAGTGAGGGTTAGTTCTTAACCTAGCTGCTCTGTGAATGGGAGTTGCTCTGCTAACAGTGTAGTAAGAGTGAAAAATAGAAATGAGAACGAGAGATACAATACTACAGGAAAGAGAGAGCAATGTTGTTCCCAGCTTGTCCTGCTAGATCATTTGTTATTATTCACTCTATTCATTAATGATTTGTTGACTTACATTTCAGCCTATATTTGAATGCTTTAATGGATGCTCTTGCTCATTTACATGCAAAAGCAGTTAGGATCAAAAGCCTTGCTCACTAGAACAACAACATCAGCCCTTAGATTTGACCCAGCAACCAGCAGCATAGTGTCCTGTAATCCACTGCTGGTTTGCTTTTAAAGCTAAGCAGGGTCAAGCTAAGCAGGGTCAGGCCTGCTTAGTCCATGGATGGGAGCCCAATGCTGCTGGAAGTGGTGTTGGAGGGCCAATAGGAGGTACTCTTCCCTCTGGTCTAAAGATTATTCCCAGAGCAGTGATGGGGACATTTGCTCTGCGTAAGGTGTTGTCTTTCGGATGGGACATTAAATGTGTGTCCTGACTCTCTTTGGTCACTAAAGATCCAATGGCACTATTCGTAAGAGTAGGGGTGTTAACCCTGGTGTCATATCCATATTCCCAAACAGGCTAATTTCAATCATGGCTGCCTAATTCAATCATGGCTGTCCCTTACATTCCTAATTGTCATATATAACTAATCACCTCTGCACCTGATAGCTTATGTGTGGTGAGCATTCTGGCACAAAATGGCTGCCATGCATCACTAAAGTGAATGGTGTGTGACTGTATGGAAGTAAATGTGTGTGTTGACTGTATGGAAGTGGGTTCGACACACTGGAGGGAGGTGAAGTGGGCTTCCCCCATTACTAAGCGCTTTGGGTAATTGAAAATAAATCCAATTAATTATTATTATTAATAACCAGTTCTAATCTGTTTGTTATGTACTGTTCCAGAGAACAGAGTAACTGTAACTGAGTTCTGGCTGACATGTGACTAGTTAGATGTGACAAGAGAGTATATTAAATCCGGAGTGTTCTGAGTCTGAGCCATGGTCTCCAGGCAACGTACATGTTGGATGAAAAGTGCTGGACAATGTCCATTATGTTGATTATTACATTGATTTTGAATGAGACTGTAGCTATCCACTGCCATGATATTTCATTATAGATTACACAATGAGAAATGTTTCTGTCTTATTGAATGTTTATTATCCCCTACCTACTTTCATGCATGCCTCCATTCTGTTCATTCACATGTATGTCACAGCTGTTTTCTCGTTCATAGGAGTTTTAGTTATTGAAGTGTTCTCCTGTCAGATCTGCCTTGGAGGCAGAAATTATTTGATTGCATCACTAGAAAAGAGCGTGACTGTAAATGAGGTGGAGTGGAGTAAATGGTTTTATTACCATCTTGGCTGTTATATACAGGTCCTTCTCAAGAAATTAGCATATTATGATAAAGTTCAATATTTTCCATAATGTAATGAAAAAAATTAAACTTTCATATATTTTAGATTCATTGCACACCAACTGAAACATTTCAGGTCATTTATTGTTTTAATACTGATGATTTTGGCATACAGCTAATGAAAACCCAAAATTCCTATCTCAAAGAATTAGCATATTTCATCTGACCAATAAAAGAAGTGTTTGTAATACAAAAAAAAGAACAAGTCAACCTTCAAATAATTATGTTCAGTTATAAACTCAATACTTGGTCGGGAATCCTTTTGCAGAAATGACTGCTTCAATTTTATTTATTTTATTTAACCTTTATTTAACCAGGTAAGTTGACTAAGAACAATATCTTATTTACAGCAACGACCTGGGAGCAATTAGGGTAAAGTGTCTTGCCCAAGGACACAACAACATTTTGGCTCAATCGGGAATCGAACTGGCAACCTTCTGACTACAAGTCTGACTCCCTACTTACTGAGCGGTCTGCGCCCCAATGCGGCGTGGCATGGAGGCAATCAGCCTGTGGCACTGCTGAGGTGTGATGGAGGCCCAGGATGCTTTGATAGCATCCTTAAGCTCATCCAGATTGTTGGGTCTTGCGTCTCTCAACTTCCTCTTCACAATATCCCACAGATTCTCTATGGGGTTCAGGTCAGGAGAGTTGGCAAGCCAATTGAGCACAATAATACCATGGTCAGTAAACCATTTACCAGTGGTTTTGGCACTGTGACCAGGTGCCAGGACGTGCTGAAAAATGAAATCTTCATCTCCATGAAGCTTTTCAGCAGATGGAAGCATGAAATGCTCCAAAATCTCCTGATAGCTAGCTGCATTGACCCTGCCCTTGATAA
The DNA here is from genome assembly GCA_016801145.1 of Umbra pygmaea. Lineage (NCBI taxonomy): Eukaryota > Metazoa > Chordata > Actinopteri > Esociformes > Umbridae > Umbra > Umbra pygmaea. Next base: position 17,814 of record JACXGM010011272.1, on the reverse strand, counting down.
AACACATTGGACCAACACCAGCAGCTGACATGGCACCCCAGACCATCACTGACTGTGGGTACTTGACACTGGACTTCAGGCATTTTGGCATTTCCTTCTCCCCAGTCTTCCTCCAGACTCTGGCACCTTGATTTCCGAATGTCATGCAAAATTTGTTTTGTTGTGCTGCTTCTCTGTAGCCCAGGTCAGGCGCTTGTGCCGCTGTTTCTGGTTCAAAAGTGGCTTGACTTGCGAATGGAATGCGGCACCTGTAGCCCATTTCCTGCACAAGCCTGTGCACTGTGGCTCTGGATGTTTGTACTCCAGACTCAGTCCACTGCTTCTACAGGTCATCCAAGGTCTGGAATCGGTCCTTCTCCACAATCTTCCTCAGGGTCTGGTCACCTCTTGTAGTTGTGCAGCGTTTTTTGCCACACTTTTTCCTTCCCACAGACTTTGACACTCTGGGAACAGCCTATTTGTTAGGCTTCTTGCTTGAGGGTGTCAATGATGGCCTTCTGGACAGCAGTCAGGTCGGCAGTCTTACCCATGATTTCGGTTTTGAGTAATGAAACAGGCTGGGAGTTTTTAAAAGGCTCAGGAATCTTTTGCAGGTGTTTAGAGTTAATTAGTTGATTCAGATGATTAGGTTAATAGCTCGTTTAGAGACCCTTTTCATGATGTGCTAATTCTTTGTGATAGGAATTTTGGGTTTTCATGAGCTGTATGCCAAAATCATCAGTATTAAAACAATAAATGACCTGAAATATTTCAGTTGGTGTGCAATGAATCTAAAATATGTGAAAGTTTAATTTTTATCATTACATTATGGAAAATAATGAACTTTATCACAACATGCTAATTTCTTGAGAAGGACATGTATTTAGAGACGTCCAATCCTCCCAGTTTCAGTCTTTTGTTTTGAACCACATGCAAGGAATTGTGTGCAGTACAGACAGTCGATATAGACTGTGAACATGGATGTCACATGAGTAGGATAAATTTAGTTATTTTCTAATGTTTAAAAAGTGTTGTCTGATTATGTATTTCACATCTATTTTACTATTGATATAGTTCACCCACAAAAACAGAAGTTAGTGCTTGCTAGCTAGCTGATAACATTATAGCAGCTAGTTACTTGACTATAAAAACAGCAATGTTACCTTCATAGTTAACTTGTCAGCAGGGATGGACTGGGACAAAAATTCTGCCCGGGACTTTGGATGGAGAGGCCGGCGCAGGGGTGGTGCTGGCGCTGTATCTGTCACTCCCGGCATACGTCATTCACTCTGGGTTTCTCCACATCTAAATATAGAGGAACTCTCTCTCTCTCGATTTGACGGCCGGGCCAGAGCACAGTTTTGCACTCCTGTGGAATCAACAGCCAGTCCATTTCAGCCTACTGTCACCTGTTTTAATACATCCAGGGGCCTCATTTATAATACTTTGCTGTGGATTTGCGTCAGAAGTGGTGTACAGACGAAATATAGGACGTGTTTGCAAAGAAATATTCAAATTTATAAAACTGTGCGCACCCACGTCCTACGCTATTTTCCCTTAATAAATGCAAATTAAGTTTAATACATTGTGCAGCTTTTGCAGCTAGATGTCACGCCCATATTTGGCCATAAATAGTCTGTGAAATGGCAAACAGAGGAAAACCAAAAACACTTAATGTGAAGTAGAAAATATTGTTGGCGAGGTGGAAAAGAGGAGAAACATGTTTTTTGAAGGGCAAAGTGTGCCTATTACCAATGCCGAAAAGGTGTTGGAGTGGCAAGGTTGCAGACGCTGTAAGAAAGTCGGACCGTGGCCGAAATAAAAAGTGGTCAGATATCAGTCGATCTCAAAGCGTCTAGCGCCTCATCGCGAAAGTGTGTCTGCCACGGGTGGGGGAAAATTGGTTACATTACAGCAACATGTCTGCATCACAAATTATTTTGACATTAGTGGAATGAAAATGCTTTCGATTAATGACAGCATGTTCATTCTCATTTGTTGCCCTTATGGCAACATGAGTGCAGTCAATCGATTACATTTGGGAAACCGGACCTAGCTGCAAATTGTGCTTTTTTGTTTGCCTGTTCACCCGCCGTGTATGGAAACTTCAAGTTATTATGCGACAAGCCTATATACCGACTATAACACGCCTGGCATAACCCGGCTAAGGGTAGGCTAAGATATACCTGATCTGTCAATTCCATCTGGAAAGTGCCAAATCCTGTTATGAATGTTATTAAAGGCGCCAATAAATAATATGTATTATTATCTTCGAACAGTGCAAGATCAGCTATTATGCTTCATTACACATTGTGATGGCATGGCGTTTCATAACCATCTATTTGATTGTATCTGATAATCTGCAGATGTGGGTATTAATCTAATTGTAAATGAAAAATAGTTCTGCACTTGGAATTTCTTGCACCTTTCAAAAAAGACATGCTGGAACACATTTAAAAATAAAATGAACTAAATGCATATAAATTAACACTATGTTTCTGTATCTGATTACAACATTTATACTATGAAAACAATATTCCCCAATGGACTATCTATCTATTATATTTTATTATCTATCTATCTATCTATCTATCTATCTATAAATCTATCATCATCTATTTATCTATCTATCCGCACCGCTAGACAGACATCGACAAGAATATCAGTTTTAAACATGATTTTGTTATTTTTACCATATTATTTATGAGGATGAATTACCTAACATGCCAATATAATTACAGAATATATTTGAGTGTTCTTTTGCAAATATGTGCAATATGTGCTTCATTTGCATTTACGTTATAATCTTGTTTTATTGTGTTTGTTTTTCTCTGCAGGCTGTTAATTGTAAGCATGGGTTTGTGACATCTTCATATTATTAATGAGAGGCAGTTTTTCGATTTCTTTTACACAATGCTCTGCAGTTTCAGACAGATGTACAGTAGCCTACGTGTTTCATCCATCTGCCGGCGGTTTCACCATTTCTCATTTCACCCGTTTTTGTGCGTACACCTGGGTCAAGAGTTGCCGTGAAGGACTGCACGTTTTCCCGTCAAGTTTGCTTTTTATAAATCCCAATTATTGCGTAGAGAGCTGTGTACGTCTTCTTTTGTGCGTACGCCACGTTTATAGATGAGGCTCCAGGACTATAATTGGCCAACAGGCCATCAAAATAAAATATCTTGGCCCGTTCTGCCCAGAATGGATCGGCCAATTGGGAAAACTCCCGACCCTCCTGATGGCCAATAAAAAAGTATCTTTCTCCATGCTTAGACAAAAACGTTTCTAGTCAAACGTGGGCATAATAGAAGCCAGTTCCGTTATTGCATGCTAAACAGGTAGCCTCAATGTAGTCTGACAACATTTTCTTACATGCACTGGCTCTTAATGCATTGCCCATTTCAATAGCACCAATTGTGATTTCCCCTTTTTCCAACTAGCAAATGTATTCAGTGGATTTTAATATTAAATATTTTATTGAGTGATGTGTATTTTATTCCCACTTATATCTTCTTCCCTGTTATAGCCTCCTACTACTGGTGGTTAACGTATAATTATTTGTTTATGCTTGTCAGCAGAGAGAGAAAAGAGGGAGATCAGGACGAAAAGACCACAGGTGTCATGGTGTCAAGTCATGGTGACTAGAATGCCAAGAGGAAGCTTTTAATTAGGACTTAGTAAATGTCTGAAAACTGATCTGTATTGTCCACACTGATTGATGGCCACACTAAAATAGTTTCTACCTTTTAAAAGATCCCTACCTCCTAGACCAGTGGTTTCCAATTCTCTCCTTGTGTATCAGTAGACAGGCCACAGCTTAACTGTAGCCCTGAATTAGTACACCGAATCCACTAATCAAGGACTTGTTGAGTAGTAGACAAGTTGAAACAGGTGTGCTAGCCCAGGTGTAGTTCAAATACATGGATGGCTGGTGGTACTCAAGGAGAGGTTTTGAACGCTGTGCTAGACAGATGTAGGCTGAAATAACTGGCCAAACTATTTGGTGGACAGGGATACAGTTATTTACAGTTATAAAACTCCTGGGGACAGACAGCCATTCCATGTATTTGATGTATCCAAGAGCTTGTAAAGAGGTAGCATGAATTAATGCATGTATCTACTCATTATCAGGCACTTGGATCCTTAATTCAGGTGAGCTACGTAGATCAGGGCAACAACAGAATTGTGAAACACTTGCAGATCCCTAGGAGAGTTTTAAAAACCACTGATTCAGGGAAGAATTAGACAGATGATACAGGAGTTATGGAGTGGGCACAGAGGAGAGAGAGTGGGATGGAAGAGCCACTGTGAAGAGGGAGAGGGGGAGAGAGCACTGGAGAGAGCACATTGTACATTACAATACATTTAGACACTCAGACATACATTACAGTCACATGGATACATGTAGTCACATTATACAAAATGCATGTTAAATAGATATGTTTTTAACTGGGTCTTGAATATAGCCACAAATTAGGTATTACGTAGTGTGGAGGTAGCGAGTTCCATAATTGAGGAGCATTAATACTAAATGACCTTCCACCTACAGTAGACAACTGGAAACGAGGGATGGACAATAAACCAAGTTCAGCTGATCTAAGAGAACGGGCAGGGCGGTAAGGGTGGAGTAAATCAGACAGATATTGAGGAGCAAGACCATTTAATGCTTTAAATGTTAGAAGCAATAACTTAAAGTGGATGTGTGATGCCACAGGTAGCCAGTGAAGGTCATGAAGTAAAGGAGTAACATGAGCAGAACGCCTAGTGGAGGTGAGCACGTTTGCTGCAAAGTTTTGAACATACTGTAGTCTTGCAATTAGTTTTTTGAGACGGGTCTGTCTGCAGACTGCAAGAGAGGGGCGTAACTTAAGTAAAGTAAACGTGAAGTTTGGCGTTACTTTATATTGTCCAAATCCTTGCTGTTAATTCGATCTAAGCCTTACCCAAACCCTTACCCTAACCTTAACCACTCAGAAACCTTGCTGTTAACTCCATGTAACATGTGTTATGTCTATGCTATTTACTGTTCTCGCGGTAATTTTGGAAGTAGGCATAACTTGAAGGGGCGTAACTTGAAGTCTTGCAGGCTGCAGACAGATACTATTGAGTTTTTTGGGAAGACCAAGAAATAAGGCATTGCAATAATCCAGGCGTGATGTGATTAATGCATGAATTAAAGTTTCAGCATCAGCTAAAGTGAGAGAAGATCGTAGCCAAAAGATAGAGTTGAATCAAATAAGACACAAAGGTTAAGAATCGATGACGAAGGCATATAGTGAATTCCATCAATATCAAAGCACTGGTCCATCCTTTTGACTAAGATGGATCAGAGAAGGATCAGGTCCCTTTGTTTTGGCATTTGCCCCCACACCCTACCTCTTAAACCAGGCATCTCCAAATCTGGTCCTGGAGAGCTACTGTCTGATTGTTTTCACTCCAACCCTAATTCAGCACACCTAATTCTAATAATTAGCTGGTTGATAAGCTGAATGAAGCTATACTACTTGAGCTTGGAGTAAAAGCCTACAGGATGGAAGCTCTCCAGGACCAGTGTTGGAGACTCTGTCTTAGACCAGATGTATGCCTACAAGTACAGTAACTAGTTCTGAGTAGACTGGAATACTGCATGGGATGTTGAAACAAGCTGTATCACTACAGTAATGATATCAAGCTAATGTCATTACAGGAATAATAACATCTTATCATATCTAGTTGATACAGATGGAAGCATGTTTTTACACATGACTTTTACAAAGTCAGGACACAAGGATATTGAGAAAGATTTGTTTAATCCTGTCCTGGATCCCCTTTTACATTATTTATGTTTCTAGTAAAGTTAAATATTTATTTTATTTTACCATTGTTAGTAAAAACAAATAAAGAGAGGGAGAGGCCACTAGTGAACTGAGAGAGAGATGGATGGAGAGACCCCATGTGGAGAGAGTCAGGACCAGGTGAGAGAGTCAGGACCAGGTGAGAGAGTCAGGACCAGGTGAGAGAGTCAGGACCAGGTGAGAGAGTCAGGCCCAGGTGAGAGAGTTAGGACCAGGTGAGAGAGTGAGAAGGTGGTCAAGAAGACAAACAGCAGCTGTGATGCCCACATTGTGCATCCAAAATTATATTCCTGATTAAACTCTAATTGAATTTTCTTCTTTCAAATGCTATTATTGTTTGTTTATTGTTTCAGTTGGTTATTTCTATGGGGATTATGTTCCTTTTATGAAAACATAGCTTGTTTCTTGTTACAATCTTTAGTTGGTACCTTATTAGACACATTTAAAAACAATTCATCCCCCTATTTTGTGGCATAAAGACAGTCAGTAATGTTTGTACACTAGTTTAAGTGTAACTAGTAATACACTTGTGGTGTATTGGTTTTGGTAAATTTAACAGCAAAAAATAAATTAATTAAATGTGCTTTGCACATTCTCATTGGGGTCTGAGGCCCCTGAACAGCCAAATTCTAGAATCGTCTCTGGACTTTAGTAAATCATTTTGGTTGTGTTTGGGTGTAATTTTGGTATGAATTAATGTATATCATAATATGCTCTACAAAAACAAGATTCTGGACCTCACTAATTTCTAAACCCTTGCTACGGCCCTGGTCATTCATCCACCGATAAATGCCCGGCCAAACTGTGTTAGTACTCTGCTCTCATAGTCATACAATGGATTATTTAGCAATTTGAGCAGACTGACCCCTTTGGGTATAACACTTTGCAAAAAAAAACATTTATCTATTCTTTCTAAAATTATAGTGAAATATGCCTTCACGGCAAATAAGAAATAAGACAACAAGAGATAAGGAAACATGACCCTATTTTACCACTGGTATGATTTTGGGCAATAATTATCCCACTGGCACATCTGGCATTTTTCAGCACCTTATTTATTTTGAGATGGATTCCAATTCTGGCAAAGCGGAAAAATATCTGGTTGCAGATCTAGAAAAATGGGCTGTATGTGTGTTAAGGTTAGGGTTAAGGTTAGGTGTACGGTCAGATATGATTCAAAACTGAGAAAATTATGCTCATGTGCACATTTCCGATGTCATGTGAGGTCCACCCTCAGTTTTTAATCAACCAATTAACTGACTTCTGCCTCCAAGGCAGATCTGCCTGGAGAACGTCCACTTTTCAATAACTAAAAGTCCAATGAGCTGTTTGCTGGTCCCAGGCATGTAACTTTATGGAAGATGCAAAAAGGCAATTAGCTCTTGGCTGTAGTACACAGACCACAGACACAGGTGTGAGTATTGAGGTGTGCAGCGCCACCTGTTGTCTTGACTCTACCCACCACCTAGCCACCACTCATCCACATCAGTGCCAAGAAAAAACTGAAATGGAGGTCAGAACACTTCACAAATATACTAATATTTCTGATTAAGAAAATTAAAACTCACTCACTCTTGAGAAAGTTGACACTATGAATACATTTTCTGAAACATGGGACTCACAGCAAACTAAAGTTGAATCAGTAATCACACACCACCGTCCCTTCGAGTGAAACTGAACTTGCCAATTTAGGGGGTGAAGCTCCCCCTTGTGGGCTTAGGAAGAACTGCTCTGCATTCTTTTTAGCCTATTTGAGTAAATTTACTAATCACAATTTCACCACCCTCAATTGATGAAGCGTCCAGAAAAGTGTCTTGGTAAGTAATAGCTCCTTGGGAATGAAGAGTGTGGTGAATGTTTTCCCATTTCACCCCTTTTCACAACAGGTACAGAGAAAACCCCTGTTTGGTTAACACCCTGTTAAAGAGGCACTTTAATATATGACCAACATGAGGAATAATTTCAAAACTACTGTAGTGCCTTACACTTCTTCATTATTCAGCACATTTACTCATTACATTTTATTTTGGATACATTTTAATCTCTTACTGTCCTGGCCATTTTATTGTAGCAGGCTTTATAAAACCTCGGTAAACATTATGTAAATTGTTATCACAATTTCAGTTTAATTTGGATTTCTACATTAATGAAAACAATTGTTTGCAGGAAAGGGATTAAGCCTAGTCCTGCACTGAACAACATTTGTTGGGAAACTGCCTTGAGATGAAGTCGAGTAAAGGGGTCTGATTTCTTCTCCTTCCCTACGTCCCTCCATCATTCCCACTCTGTCACTCCAGGATTCAGCCCCTGTCTGAGGCCCTGGTAGATCTATACAAGCAGTTCACCTCTCTGAGAGAAGAGCTGGGGAGGCTCAGCTCTAAATTTGACAGAGTGGAGGGCTTCGTAGATGACCTGGAGGCTGGAAAACTGCCCCCAGTCCCACCCAGAGGCAAGGTGTGGACCCCACCTAGAAGGCCAGTACAGAGAGTTGCTGCACTTTCTCCACTGAGAACACCAGTGGGAGCTGAGATGAAGGCCCCATTGAGGAGATAGATGAGGACACCAGTCAGAAGAAATGGAACGGTTCCAGGGGTCACATGGACTAGAGGAAGGAGCCTCTCTAAGCCTGAGGACTGATATAGTCTCAAGTGATGATTGGGTCTAAACATTCTAAATATTGATACAGTACATTAACCCCAAAAATGTACTAAAGAGTAACATTTGATATTATTTCTGCAGTTTTGAAGTTACATAGTTTATTTGGATAGTTTTATGCCCCAGGGAACCTTAGTGTACTCCAAATAGTGTAACCACCTTTATAGTATAACCCAACTACACACACTTTGGACACAAAAAACTGATGCGATTGTTATTTTAACATACACAGAGACACCAGCACACCATCAAAAGCCATATCATTTTATTTATTAGATACTGACTGTTGGTGTTAGAAATGTCTGTAAATTGTATAATCATTGGTTTCACGATGTTACATTAAAACAATGTTATAATTACACATTCATGTTTATGCTCTTTGTAAATAACGTAATTACAGTACAGGGTATTTTCAAATGTCTTTAATGATTGTGTATTTTTCAGCCACAAGGTGGCACCAAATTACAATATTTACAATAATAGATTGCAAGCAACAGTAACAGGTTACTCTTAAATGTCTGGTATAGTGAAATAGGTCACTGGATATAAACTGTAAAGATCAGACATGGTCAGAGACTTTCGAAACAGAGTATGGAGTATAGTATGCGAAGTACAAGACAGGCAAAATAATGTGGTAATGGACCCTTGTTTCTATGTGTGTATGGTCATAAAGACCTCTGACTTTACAGTCCACTGTCTAAACCCATAGACACAGACATGGACATGGAGTTAACATGATAGGAAAAAATACAGATCTCTGACTCAACTGTCTACTCTCTAAGGCAAAAACACTGACAATGGAAAATGCAGTGGTAAGAAACTGCAAGTATGTTTCACTGAGTATGTGTATGTATGTATGTGTGTGGTGTGTAACAAAAAGATAACAAAAGTTTAGCAGTTGGGTACTTTATTGTATCACCTACCTTCTATTGTCCAATGTACTTATATTACCCACCTTTTTACTGATGTCATTGTTTCACCATTTTTCAATGTATCTCTTATTTCTTATCCACTGTATAGAGAGGTACTTACAGTATGAGACACCTGTGTACCGACAGTCAGGTCAATTGAACAAATGGGTTGATTTTAAAGTAATTTTCATACCGGTCATTAACGTTAGCATAAAGGGGTAATTTTGTGAAGTCAGAACTTAGTCGGTTTCTGACATATCAACTAGTTATTGTCAACTCGATCTGTTCAGAAGTATGGTGTGGAGTCTGAAAAAATCCAACGTACGGTTCAGAAGCAGAAGAGTTTTAAAGGCATTTATTAGCATTTGCTCATGTTTAAAATTGTCAGAATTCTGTCAGCTGTGGTTTTACCATCTTTTGAGTTATTGACAAACAAAAACAATGCACATGGTGATATATGTGGTTGGAATCAGGATGCATAATGAAAATTAACCTTTTTTAATACTGATCATCCAGTTTGTCTGTTATACTGCAATGTATCTCTTATTCCTTATCACCCTATAGGGAGGCATGTAAGACAAACTTACTGTTGATTTTAAGATCATTTTCTATAGGTTTTGTCAAATTGTGACTGTACAGAAACATCCATCATGGCAGACTCCTGGGTCCTTGAGACAGTTTGGTCAAAACATGAGAAATGAGGCATGCTGAGGATGAGGATGTTGAGGATGTTTTGGTAAAAAAATTAGAAATGAGGTAGGTACACAACACTTCTGTACCTTAGGTCAAACAGTGTGGACATGTTATTTTTTTTTTAATTAGCAAATTGAATTGTGTACTGTAGTGCCCCAGGTGAAGGAATCGGCGCGGGTGTCGGTATGGAACAGTAATTACTCAGGGCTATAGTTTAAGTGAGCAAATTTATAGCATTTTTTAAAAGGGACTGTTTGTTTTAAATATTGTATATGTGTTCAATGTTATTTATTTTTAAGTCCTATATTGTATTATATTTCAAGTACATTTTGCCAAGGAAATAGCGTGGTCCTAAACCACTACTTTTTTGATGCAGTATATAAATATGATAAATCATAACAACATCATAAAATGTACAAGTATAATTACTAATCTTTTGTAAACTACCTGACCATCACATTGAATTGCATCCAGAATTGCTTCATTTTTTTGTATTTGCAGAAAAGTTATTGATCAGGCTATTCTATTTAAGTTCAATAGAATTTACATTTCCCCAGTTCACCCTAATTCAGTGTTGCCAAAAGTGATGGTTAACGACATGCAAAGGCAAACATTTATTTAGAAGACAAATATATTGGAAACATACAAATAGCAAAACTCAAACATTTCCTCTATTACAAATCCTTTAACGAATTCAAATACACAGTGTATAATTTGTATAACTTTTAATTAAACATACTATTGAATATGCATAGCAATTAGAAATGCAAAAATACATTTTACATTACTGATTGTTCTATTCAGTACTGCATTCAGACTTTTTGATGCGTTTCTCAGTAATCTTGGAGCCCAGAGTGACTTTACATGAGAACTGTTTGTCCTGGTTCCATTCTGACGTGTCAACAGTCATAAAGCTGCTGAGCTGGAACGTCTTGTCAGCTTGTGGTACAGCGTTGCTCGTAGCAATGCCACTGGTGACCAGACTCCCACCCACGCTCCAGCTGACATCAGCGAAGCCCACGGCCATCTGACTGGCCAGACACACCAGGGTGACTTTACTGGACTTCAACTCATCACTGGACGGAGGCAGGATGGTCAAAACAGGTGGAGGGAGGGTAGCGTCTGGACCAATGAATGAGGAGGAGAACAATGACACAATCAGTTGATGTTTGTTACCAGAATGAAACACAGTTAGAATGTAAAATTACAATATCCATATATAATACTGGTAAAACATTTTAGATCAGCAAGGAATATACATATCTTTTGATAGAAATGTATACCTTCATTAACCAAGGTGGCATTATATTTATCAAAAATTATAGTTAAAACGTGGTATGTTATGGATAAGGTAGAGGTTTGATCATTAGGACACTGAGCTGTAAATATGGCTTTGTCATTGTATGTGAATAATTTATTATAAAAAGTAATTTCCAACTGTCGTAGACATTTGGAATATTTGTAATCTTGGATAACAAGATTGGTGGTGGATCAAAAACACAAAAAACTGGTAGTGTAAATTAGCATAAAACATAATAAATGTAGACATGAATTCAATAACAGTACAAGGTAATTCATTAAATGCAAAGGTTATACAATTTTGGTCTAACAAACCAATAATGTAATATAACACATGTCTTCTGTTGTTACTTGCAAATTTGACATTAAATGAAGTTGTTTTGCAGATGCTCTGAATTACAGTTGAGAGTGCATACATTATTATTCTTAATCTCACTGGTACCCAGAGGGAACAGAAACCACTACCCTATTATTACAACCACCACGCTCTACCTACTGATCTAAACACGACAGGTTTGTATGGTCTGTTTAGTAGCTTTCACACTTTAATAAACTTTATTAGTTGTAGAGCTAATGCAAATGTTTGTGTAAGGTTGCAAACTCTAATTTTACACAGTCTTAAATATTTTATATGATAATTATTATAAACATAGTAAACATATTTGTGAATCTACATAGTTAATGCTATTTTTATAAGGTTGAAACCTTTTATGTTTAAAGTGCACAACAAGTTGGTCAGTGTTTTTAAATGTAGCATTAGTGACAATATTTTTTAATATTCAACGTAACTGCATTGTGTTTATTTAGGATATCAATACATGGTTTCACTAATGATTTATATAGATCTTAATGTAACATTCAAATTAAAGACTAGTCTTCTGATAAAATGTTATAATTATTATTTGAGAAATAGTAAATGAATATGTTATCATGCTACATGAAAACATTCAAATACATGGCGATACAGCAATATTTAAACAGTAGGAATTCAACCAGAAGAATTGATCTGAACAAAGTAATTTTGATTATAAAGCAAGATGCATATTACAAATGTAATGCATATGAATAATTACATATGTTACCTTTAATATGATAAACTCAATGTTATGAAAGCTAAATAAGACAATAAGAGAAATAGAAAGATAGCCTATACTCACCAGTAACAATGAGCTTGGTTCCTTGTCCAAATACCACAGTGAATCAGTTTGTATACATGGCCATACAAAAACCTCCTCACGCTCATTACTGAGAAGACAGGAACTAAAACATCCAACATCTTGTTGATTTGTTTATCTGTCGAAAGCGTTTGATATCCTCTACTAGTTCATCATCCTCTACTCCTAAAAAACAGATCTCATTAGGATTTGCAATAATCACTTATGCATGGTTTTATAATGAACTTAGCAATAGATCTATAGGTAAAATCTGATTTTTTATTGTTCATAAAGGAGTTCCACAAGGTTCAATTTTGGGTCCTTTATTGTTTACTCTGTAAATATACAATATATGTAACTCTTAAAACATGTACATTTAATTTTTATGCTGATGACAGTATTTTATGACATAATCCCAAGCATTTAACTTCCTGCAGACTGATAATTATTTGCTACAATATGCACAAGGTGACCTCAGGTTTGTGTTAAATGCAAAGAAAAATAAGTATATGCTGTTTTCCATGTCCAAAAATATATGATTGGATAATCTTAACATTATTACTCTTGATGGTTCTGAGTAATTACCATACATATATTAGTGAGCTGGTGAGGACTGAAATTGAAAATTGGCTTTTTTAATAGAAACAACTCATGTCTCATCAAAGCATAGAAAGAATACTGTACAGGGCACTTTTATGTTGGTGCTTGCTTATGGTGATTTATGTTATGTTCAAACTCCCTGGTAGGGAGGGGAAGCTACACCCCACTCAAGGACCTCCAGAAGCAAGTGAAAGGTGTATGGGTGTTATAGAATATATTTACAGTGATCCTTGATAATGAAGGAAATCCCTTGATGTTAATATTTGAAAGACCTGTAAATTAATTCATTAACCTGGAAATGTGGGTGCAGTATTTCGGACAAATGTTATATTTGATATTTTTGAAAAAGTTTAACCAAGCAGGACAATATAATGTCATCATAATTACAAATAATTATACAGATATTGAATGATTGAGAATTGCAAAAGCCTTCTGTTACTCTTGTTTAAGGAATGAAGCTCAATCATTGTCTCTGGGTTTCACATTGTTTAGATAAAGCAGGTCAATAAAGACAGTGGCCTGGGGGGTTTTGTGACATCTGGCCATTGAAAGGACAGGAAGCCAAGCTCGAGAATGTGCTTTGGGTCAGATTTTACTTAAGTTCTGGCAAGCCTAAGTTAAAGGTCGAGGGGGTCACTTGGACAAAGAGGATAGTTCTATGGTTTTAGACTTTGTGGGGCCAGTGGCAGAAAAGATAAGCAGGAAATAAGGAGGGGCCAGTGATATTGCTGCTGGGAAATTTAGGATAAAAAGGACTGTGCAATTGTATTCTTTGTCTATTCTCCCATGGAAATAAACTGGCTCTGTTCGTGACAATGGGGTTTAACGCCTTGCTCTTTCCATAATCCGCAATCCTTCATTTGATTAATAATTATTCTACATCAGTGTGAGCAAGGACACAGACACAAGATTTACCATTTAAACAAAGCCTTTTTATTTTAGCCACATGGTAAAAATAATAGTTTGGTAGAAAAGGCTGGGTGAAGCCAAAGCAAAAAAATAAATGTATGAAGGCCAATCCTAGCCTGTCCTAAATACCGAACACAAAACACATAAACTAATCTGGTGCAAGATCAAGTTGCCCTAACCAAAATTACAGGGGGTGGTCTGCCCAAATCTGGCCTAGTGTGTTTAACAAGTAAGTTACCCTACGGGTGATGTAAGCCCAGGGCATCTTGCCTAAATTTTCCCTATCTCCCTGAGAAGAAAGTGAAACAAAGTATTAATGAAGAATAATATGAATGAGAACAACTCAATTCAACAATTATTCCAATACTGCACAACATGTCACAGAAACTGCATGACGATCATAGAAATTAGGCCCAACACACTCTAACAAACAAAGCTCTCCCTCAACTACAATTAAAATAGGCAAACCATCAGTACACAACCAAAATTGACTCAGCAACAGCTTATACCAGAGAGAGGGAATAAACTTTACTACATCCACAACGTGGCCTCAACCACAACAACACGGACCAAAGAGAGAGAATTGACAGACACAAAATGGCACATTAAACACAGCAGAAGGGACGATGGGATTGAATGATGGGAACAGGAACCAGCTGAACATGATAACAGGAGTGAGGAGTCATTAAAAATTGATGATTAACAATGGTTTGTGCCACCTGTGTAGAACAGACACACTGAATAGAATAAACACACACATTGAGCACCAACACAGAAAAGGAACACAAAGATATACAGTTGTGGTCAAAAGGTTTTTGCAAATGACACAAATATAGATTTCCACAGAGTTTGTTGACTCAGTTTTGATTATAGCAATTTGTATATACTCCAGAATGTCATAAAGAGTGATCAGAGGAATTGCAATTAATTGCAAAGTCAAACTTAATCCCAAAAAAAAAACATTTCCAATGCATTTCAGCCAAGCCACGAAAGGACCAGGTGCCATCATGTCATTGATTGTCTCGTTAACATAGGTGAAAGTGTTGACGAGGACAAGGCGGGAGATCACTCTGTCATGCTGATCGAGTGAGAATAACAGACTGGAAGTGTGAAGTCATTGTTCTTCCTCTGTCAACCATGCTAGTAAGATTGCACCTAAATCAACTATTTATCAGATCTTCAAAAACTTCAAGAAATTAGGTTCAGCGCTTGCTCAGGAATGGCAGCAGGCAGTTGTCAGTGCATCTGCACGCACAGTGAGGTAAAGACTTTTGGAGGCCAGGGGCCTCATTTATAAAACTTTGCAGTGGATTTGCATCAGAACTGGCGTACGGACGAAACATAGGATGTGCGTACGAACAGACATATTTTGATTTTTAAAACTGTGTGCATTCATGTCCTACGCTGTTTTCCCTTTATAAAGCACATTCAACTCTAAATGTGGCGCAGCTTTTGTGGCTTCATGTCACAACCATAGTTGGCCATAAATAGTCAGTGAAACGCCCCAAATAAATACTAATTGATTGAAAAATCATGGCAAACACAGAGGAAAACCACAAAAAGACACTTCACGCGTTGGAGTGGCAATGCATTGGAGTGGCAAGACTGAATGCCGCAGCCTCAGAAAGTCGGACCATGGCCGAAATAAAAGGTCAGTCAATAACACTGATTACATTTGGGAAACTGGACATATAGGTGCAAATTCTGCTTTTATGTTTGTTTGTTCACCCGTGGTGTAAGGAAACCTCATGTAATTATGCAACAACCCTATTATACCAACTAACAGGTCTGGCATGACCCGGCTAAGGGTTGGCTGAGATATCCCTGACCTGTCAGCCAATTCCTTCTGGAAAGTGCCAGTCACCAGAAATCCTACTGTTGTAAGAACTGGGACTGGCATGGTGTGTTTTCTCCGAGGACCCCTCTGTAACGCTTGGCCCTAAAGAGCACAGTGGTCCAACAGGACGGCCCGAGGAAATTGGAACCGGCTCAAAATCCACTCGTCCTTGTTTGTCAGCAAGTCTTCTTGCTGTCTGAAGATGCGTATCCTCCGAATCCTTCCATTTGCCACATCTTCTAACAGCGCAAGATCAGCCATTGTGCAACATTACGCATTGTGATGGCATGGCTTTTTATAACCATCCATTTGACTAAATCTAATGTATCTGATGTCTGTATTAACCTAATTGTAAATGGGAAATAGTCATGCGCAAATTGAATTTCTTGCACCTTTCAAAATGGTTAAGACATGCGTCACGATGGAACACAAAAAAAATGAACTAAAGGCATATAAATGAACACTATCTTTCTGTAGCTGATGATGACATTTATACTATGAAAACAACTTTCCCCACTGGACATAAAGACTATCTATCCACACTATAAGACTTTTCTGTAATTTCACCAGTAAAATACTGTAAAGTGTACTGTAAAATAACATAACTGCATTTTACAGAACACAAACTGTACATTGCACTGTATTGTGGTAAAATTCAAATAAATATTGTAATATACTGTGTTTGAAGATGGACTGTAAAAAAACTTTAACATACTGTAGTATTTTACAGCAGAATCCTGTATAGGTTTGGGGTGTGCAAATGTGAGTGTCACATCCTTGGATGAGAACTGTGCCATGGGGGATTTGTATCCACCATGTGTCTACAATAAACCAGACTTCCACTTTATCATGTCATATATTGGACTCCATCACCTGTCTTTGTGTTCCTAATAGGTCTTTGTATTTAATGTTCCCACTGTTCCCTGGTCTGCGTGTGTCAATGTTGAATGTAACTTGTGCCTGTGAGAATTGGTGCTGGAGAGCCTGTTATTTCATTTGTTTCCATCCGTGCCGATATCACGTTAACTGTCGTAGGGAATGTATGTTTATACAGTGCCTTCAAACATAAAGATATGAAACTGTAATTTTTTTGTGAAGAAGTAACAACAAGTGGGACACAATCATGAAGTGGAATGAAATTTATTGGATATTTCAAATGTTTTTAACAAATAAAAAACTGAAAAATTGGGTGTGCAAAATTATTCAGCCCCAAAGTTAGTTAATACTTTGTACCGCCACCTTTTGCTGCGATAACAGCTGTAAGTCGCTTGGGGTATGTCTCTATCAGTTTTGCACATCAAGAGACTGAAATTTTTGCCCATTCCTCCTTGCAAAACAGCTCGAGCTCAGAGAGGTTGGATGGAGAGCATTTGTGAACAGCAGTTTTCAGTTATTTCCACAGATTCTTGATTGGATTCAGGTCTGGACTTTGACTTGGCCAATCTAAACCCTGGATATGTTTATTTGTGAACCATTCCATTGTAGATTTGGCTTTATGTTTTGGAACATTGTCTTGTTGGATGACAAATCTCCATCCCAGTCTCAGATCTTTTGCAGACTCCATCAGGTTTTTGTCAAGAATGGTCCTGTATTTGGCTCCATCCACCTTCCCATCAATTTTAGCCATCTTCCCTGTCCCTGCTGAAGAAAAGCATGCCCAAACCATGATACTGCCACCACCATGTTTGACAGTGGGGATGGTGTGTTCAGGGTGATGAGCTGTGTTGCTTTTACGCCAAATATTACGTTTTGCATTGTTGCCAAAAAGTTCGATTTTGGTTTCATCTGACCAGAGCACCTTCTTCCACATGTTTGGTGTGTCTCCCAGGTGGCTTGTGGCAAACTTTAAACAACACTTTTTATGGATATCTTTCAGAAATGTCTTTCTTCTTGCCACTCTTCCATAAAGGCCAGATTTGTGCAGTATACGACTGATTGTTGTC
>JACXGM010011271.1:0-25233 GCA_016801145.1 Umbra pygmaea | reverse complement strand
TGTGTGTGTGTGTGTGTGTGTGTGTGTGTGTGTGTGTGTGTGTGTGTGTGTGTGTGTGTGTGTGTGTGTGTGTGTGTGTGTGTGTGTGTGTGTGTGTGTGTGTGTGTGTGTGTGTGTGTGTGTGTGTGTGTGTGTGTGTGCATACCTCTGTGCCTGTGTGTTTCCACAAGTGGGCAGGGTTTTATCCAAGCACTAGCATTCATACCTGGCCTTGTCCCCATTCCTCATTTCCTATGATGCCCAAATGCTTCCAAGAGTTCAGTAACATCAGGGCAAGACAGTGACCCACGGCAGTCAATGGGCTTCATAAAGATCATTACCGTAGTTCTGTTTGCATAGCAGTTGAGCTAAAGAGGTAAAATAACTTATTTTAAGTTATCACAATGACAAATATCATCACAACGACAAATATCAGAGTCATTTTTTATGTAATCGGTGGTCAAAACTGTTAATCCCGTTTGATTTGTCTCACACCGTAGATGGAATAAGTCTGTGTACCTGGGCTGGCCACAATTGAAAGATGTTGCGGCGCTGCAATAAAACAGTTAAAACAACGCTACCACCTATCCAAACAAACCTGATTCCCTGGAGTGGTGCCAGCAGCAGGAGCCAGAGCCAAGGTTCAAAAGGTCATACAGAGGTCTGATTGGTCCTGGCAACTGTCCAGTGCCTTCCCTGCTGTGACTCTGAGTGGCAAGCCTGACACACGGTCTCAAGCTTAAACCAGACTGAAAGCTACACTTGATGAATTATTGGCTCCAATCTAGGATAACAAAACCAGTTGATCCAAATTGAACCCGCAACTCCACACTCCTTAGACCAGACCAACTGTTCAAAGTATCCCCTGGCTATACATTCACTACCAGATACATATAGGTATTTCTTCTGTTAAATACATTACAATATAATTAACTAAGGTAGAAAGCTTTCAATCTCTCTCAAGCGTTGACAAGAAGTCAGTTATGAGAGCGTGAGAACTAACCCAGAAGCGATGTTTTGAGTTAGAAAGATGTACAGTTTTAAGCCAGTAGTGTGACGTCCATAATATTTAGCACAAATTCACATAAAATGCAGTGTGCTGTAACACTGGAGGGTTTTAAATACTGACCATTAACTGGACACTGTACTACATAGCAGTGGTTCTCAACCACTGGGGGTAGAGTATGGGGCCTTTCCACAGTACATTAGGCACACTAGGAGGCATATAAGACCTAAAGCTTACTAGTAAATAGCACATAACCGGGTACAGTGCCAGCAGTAGAGTGCCCTGTATTTCACTGCTGGTTTGCTTTTAAAGCTAAGCAGGGTTGGACCTGGTTAGTCCCTGGATGGTAGACCAATGCTACTGGAAGTGGTGTTGGAGGGCCAGTAGGGGGCACTCTTCCCTCTGGTCTAAAGATCATTCCCAATGCCCCAGGGTAGTGATGGGGACATCTGCCCTGCATAGGGTGACGTCTTTTGGATGGGACCTTAAACGGTTGCCCGACTCTCTGTGGTTATTAAAAATCTCATGGCTCTATTCGTAAGTGTAGGGGTGTTAACCCCGGTGTCATGGCTAAATTCTTAACCAGGCATCACTTCTATCATTGCCACCTAATAATCCCCCTCCTTCCTAATTGGCGTATATAACTACTCACCTCTCCACCTAATAGCTGATCTGTGGTGAGTGTTCTGGTTGCAAAATGGCTGCCGTGCCTCACCCAAGTGAGTGCTACACATTGGTGGTGGATGAGGTGGGCTTTCCCCCTCACTGTGTAAAGTGCATTGGGTTCCTTCAAAAGCGCTATATAAGTTTAATGAATTATTATTACAGCGCCATACCAGAATAGCAAAACCGGTTACTCAAAATCAAACCTGCCACTCCGCACTCCTCAGACCTGAACGACTGTTCAAAGTATCCCCCTGGCTATATATTCCCTACCAGATAAAGTGGTGCTTGAAAGTTTGTCAACCCTTTAGAATTTTCAATTGTTCTCTATATATATGACCTAAAACATCATCAGAAGTCCTAAAAGTAGATAAAGAGAACCCAATTAAACAAATTGCGTTCCAAAAATATTATACTTGATTATTAATTTGTTGAGGACCATCATCCACTATTACATTTCTGTGAGTGGCAAAAGTATGTGAACTGCTAGGATAAGCAGTTCAGAAAGAAAACGCCACATACGAGATTTTAATAAATATATAAAGTTCCATAACACACCTTATGACTTAATCCATGGTGAAACTTTGGCAAATGGTTTTGTACATTAGGGCAACCACATTACATAGTAAGAAAGTGTATATATATTACTTCTATTCACAACCTGAATAACATAATCCTGATTGAAGAGCTTTTTACGCCTTACCAAACCCCTCCGCAACCGAACCAACATGACCAAACACAGAAACCAAACAGAACCAACAGGAGGAGGCAGCGGAGGGTGGAGGGCTCTCTGCAGCATGAGAGAACCTACGCATGGTGAGCGTAATGACTTGAAATACTCTGTGTAGTAACCATGTGACTATTATTAAAAGTAATCATCCGAAATAGATGATGACCAATCTCTACTCGGGTTTCCCTTATAAACCAAGCGATAATTTGAAGGTGAAATTAGAATCAGGCGTTCTCCATCAATGGGATGAGAATCAGGTGTGAGTGGGCACCCTGATTAAAGAACAGGGATCTATCAAAGTCTGATCTTAACAACACATGTTTGTACAAGTGAACCATGGCAAAAACAATGTAGATTTTTAAGGATCTCCATTGAAAAGAGATCTTGATGCTCATCAGGTGGGACAAGGTTAAAAATCCTCTCTAAAACGTTTGGACTCCACCAATCCACATTCAGACAGATTGTGTAAAAATGGAGGACATTGAAGATCATTGTTACCCTCCCCAGGAGTGGTTGACCCTCAAAAAGCAAAGTGTGTAATAGTCCTCAAGGTCACAAAGGAACCCAGGGTAACATTTAAGGCCTCTCTTTACACTACTATAGATTTAATATAGATCTACACTCTAAAAACAAAAGGTTCTAAATAGCACTAAAAGTTGTTCATAGCTTGTAATCATAGGGGAACCACTTTAAGTGCTATATAGAACCTATCTTTAAAAATGGTGCTATGTAGAACAATAAGAGGTTCAATATAACACCTTAACCACCCCAAAGAACCGCTGAAGAACTGCTGAAGAACCAAACTGGGCTTAAAGTGCCATTTAGAACCTTTTGTTTTTAGAGTGTAGGACAATTGTTGTCAGATTTGCTTTGCAGATCATTTTTTATATTCTGAACAGGTGAATATCAGAATTGTCATCTGAGGTCTCCGGAGGTAACGTGGGACAGTTTCTCGACAAATGCCCGCATTACGAAGGAGGTATAAGCGCATATGTTATGGCAACTTGTGTTTGGCGCCCTATGCAGTGACGTTAAAGTCTGACAATCTGAAGTCCTTCCGGTACCATTTTGTAATCAACGGACCATCAACAGAGAAGCTAGACTCTAGTTAGCTACGTTATTCATTAGCGGTAGCGGTGCAACTTAGGGCAACAGTAAAATTGTTTAAACATCTTAAAGTTGTACCTTGAGCAGTGTTCTACGAGTCGACAGCATGCTGAATTACTGAATATACTCTCTTTTGATGGAAGTAGTTGGTGCGATGTATCTAAAGATAGCCATGTAGCACCTTGTGTCGAAACTCTAAAAGAAACCACTGCAACGTGCAATAATGGTCTGTGGTGTCCTTGTGAAGTTGCTCACTGGTAAAATTACATAGAAAAAAATAGTTCCACCAGTGCATCATGTTGGTTTCCAAGTAAACAATAGTGAGTAAATCCGAGTCAAAACGCTATGCATGCTATTGTTTGGTGAGTTGACAGTTTTCAGCTGCTGTGTAAAGAGAAAGTTACATTTAAATATATGTTAATGATATCTACATGAACAAGAATTTAGGTAGTGTAATGAGAGCCTAAAGGCTGAAACACATGAGAGGAGGTGTCAGCTGCGCCCCACGCAAGGTAGGGTGCAGGACATCATTGTAGAAACCAATCTGCCATGGGCAGGCTCTGTATTTTATTATTAAAGTAACTTACCAAATCACACAACATTGACTTCTGTGTTTCAGAGATGTAGAAGCTAGAATACACACAAATTAATTCCTCCATTTCAGTTTCATAGAGTGGTGTGATAACCAACTGTAATCAGATTGGTTGTGCTTCAAGAGGTCAGCGGTATCTGGGTCAAAGTTAACAATATTTTCTCCACATTTGTCGCTTTTTTTGCCTCCCGTGTGTTACGGCATTAAGCAAAAGGCTAATGTCAATGTTCATGAGTCCACCATCAGGAGAACACTGAACAACAATGGTGTGCATGGCAGAGGTTACAAGCAGAAAGCCATTCCTCACCAAAAAGAAAATAGATTCCTGTGTACAATTTTCTCAAGATCATGTCGACAAGCTAGATTGCCATTGGGAAAATGTTTTTGTTGAGACCAAAATATAACTTTTTGGTTTAAATTTGATGCGTTATGTTTGGCGAAACGAAAACACTGCATTCCAGCATAAGAACTTTATTGTGAATAGTGGTGGTAGTATCATTGCTTGGGCCTGTTTTGCTGCATCTGGGCCAGGACAGCTTGCAATCATTGATGAAACAATGAATTCAGTATTATACCAGTGAGTGTTTAAGGAAAATGTCACAACATCTGTTTGTGAACAGAATCTCAAGGGAAGGTGTGTAATGCAGCAAGACAATGACTCTACACTGTAAAAAATTATTTGACTCAGTTAAGTTGTGGAAACTTTCCTAAAGTTGCTGCAACTTAACTGAGTCAAAGCATTTTTACAGTGTAAGCACACAAGACATTCTACCAAAGAATGTTTAAAGAAGAATAAAGTGTGTAAATGTTTTGGAATGGCCATGTTACAGTCCTGACCTTATTCCAATCTAAATGTTGTGGAAGGACCTGAAGTGAGCAGTTCATGTGAGGAAACCCACCAACATGCCAGATGCTGTTCTGTACGGAGGAATGGGTTAAAGTTCTTTGAAACCGATGTGCAGGACTGACCAATAGTTACCGGAAATGTTTAGTTACAGTTATTGCTGCACAAGGGGGTCAAACCAGATATTGAAAGGTTTACATACTTTTGCCAATTTCAGATATGTAATAATGGATCATTTTCCTCAATTAATAAATTACCATGTTTAACATTTTTGTCTCATTTGTTTAACTGTGTTATTTTTATCTTCTTTTATGACTTTTATGAAAATCTAATTACGTTTTGGATCATATTTATACAGAAATGATAGAAAATTCTAAAGGATTCACATACTTTTAAGCACCACTGTATGCATTTGCTCTGTTAAATACATTACATTAGTGTTGACTTTCGCTTCTCCAAAAAGATCCCCTTGGACAAATGTTCAATACTGACCTTAGATGAAAGATCGCGTTTCAACAATAGCATAACATTTCCTGATTGGACATCTTTGAACAGTTGTCACGAAGAACAGGAAGGTATCCTGACAATTAAATTTAAATATTTTTATTTTTTTTATTTAACCTTTATTTAACCAGGTAAGTTGACTAAGAAAACTTTCTTATTTACAGCAACGACCTGGGAGCAATTAGGGTAAAGTGTCTTGCCCAAGGACACAACAACATTTGGCGCAGTCGGGAATCGAACTGGCAACCTTCTGACTACAAGTCTGACTCCCTACCCGCTGAGCCATCTGCGCCCCGAATTCACTGAACAGCCACAGCTTGTCCACTAAGAATGGCCTTCCAAAGGGTTATTTACCTCACTCTGAATGGCAAAGTTTGAAAGGGTGATTATCAGACACTCTTCAGTAGCTGGTTCAGGAGTATAACAACATTCCAAGTGAATTCAATCACCAGAAGTAGTTAATGTGTTTACTCTGGGCAAAACTTGTAGAACATAAGTCAATCACCGGGGCATCATGTGTCCTGGCATGGTCACTGCTAGATACAATGCACCATAAAACTGTCAGCAGGATTGTTTACACTTGATTTCTATGTAATTCAACCTATAATGAGAAACCTCCAAAATATGCTTTTTACATATGAACAATGTACGCTTGTTGCTAGTGGGTCTGTGCACATAAGTGTTTCATGAGTCAGGGAAAAGTTATTTTGTAACCAGAGATGATTTTAAACACTGTTCTATGGTAGTGACCCAGGTCCCAGCCAGATGCAATGTGGGTAAAGGCTACAACAACAAACTTAAACGCACTTTTTTTCCTCCACCCCCAAACACACACACACGCGCACACAAAACACTTCCTCCAGCCCCTACTCGCAGCCATGGAATGTGCGTGTTTGTTTCGTCTCCTTTGTCATCTCTCCACATGTGATTTGTGGTTGCATACCTGTCCCCCCCCAACCCCGCCACCCTTTCCAAACACCAGCGTGTTTCAACAGGTAAATGGTTCTTTACATCCTCCATCGGGCTACTATCTCAGAGTACTGCGATCATTGTGAATATTCATGTGAAGACCGGTTCACTTGGCCATGAGGAATAGGATGAGGAAGTTGGAGAGCCTTGTCTACCATCCCTCCCTACCCCCCCAACCCCCATGCTGTTAAACATTCCCAACACAAATGTAGGGGTGATGGGGAGGAGGTTTTGTGGGGGTGGGAGGGTGGGGGGGGGTAAAGAAGGTAAATCCTGACAGACAGATGCAGGTTTCAGAGTAAATTCCGGCTTTACTCTGTTAGTCAGCTTATTTCCTGGCTGCAGCGAGATGTAAGGCGGCACACTCTGTGCCTTGGTTGGATCCACACTGAACATCCTGCAGCTTCCAGAAAGAACTTCAATCCTCTGATGCATATATCATGTGTTATAGAGGGAGTAATGGCTGCTCAGATATAAAATGCTATCTTGATGAAATAACACATTATTAATAGAAATGCTATATCTGAGATGCACAAACTGGGGTTGATGGATTACATGAGTTTTCATTACTCCCACGGTATATTTCCGTCTCTTTTAAAACTCCAAGACATACACACACACATAAGCGTTTCTACACATTATTACAACAGGAAATGTTATGGCTGGGGTACAACAGTCTAAATGACTGATATCTGTGTGTGGCCACAATGTCTTCAGAACATTGAGTTCATCATCCATTCAGAGGCCTCGTAAGCAACAGATTTATCAGGTTGATTCTGTCAAATAAATATGACACCAGAAAAAACACAACTCCCTTCTTCTCTACAAGAGAGAGAATGGAGGATATCCAGGACGCAAAGGTTATATCTCAAATAGTTTTATGTAGAGAAAGGAAA
Source organism: Umbra pygmaea (assembly GCA_016801145.1). Classification (NCBI taxonomy): domain Eukaryota; kingdom Metazoa; phylum Chordata; class Actinopteri; order Esociformes; family Umbridae; genus Umbra; species Umbra pygmaea. The sequence goes on along the minus strand of JACXGM010011271.1, from coordinate 17,943 downwards.
TGGAAAAGAAGCGTAAAGTAAATATTTGCCTTTTGGCTACAGAAGTGTTTGGGTTTCGACTGTATCTGTAGTCCAAAGTCTGATGAATCCAAATCTTTACTCCTGGGAAATGAAAAGAGCAGGTTTGAAACCGGTCGAACGCTTCTGTAAATCCTTCTTTAGTTCTACCAGACATTCAATATACAATGTTTGTGACCACACACAAAAACATTCATTGTTCTACACTTGCATGTGTGTCTGTCTGTGTGTCTGTGTATATCTGTGCGTGTGTGTTCCTGTCTGTAAGCTTGTCTGTGAGTATGAGTCAAGGTCAGTGAATTCCAGGACAAAAGTGTTCTTGCAGGTGTTGTTGTGACCTGGATTCTCTCTGTCTGTCTCTTTCCATCTCTCCCTCACAATGTCTTTCTGTCCTATCTTGAGGATGACATGTACTTGCAATACTCTCTCTGCCTCTCTTCGTCCCCATCTCCCATCGTTTGTCTCTCCCTCTCTGTTTGTTCTGTCTCTCTCCCTATCTCCCACTCTCAGTGTCTTCCTGACTGTTTCTATATGATTCTCTCGCACTCCCTCACACAATGTCTCTCTCTCTCCCTATGCATCTCTCTCTTTCCATATCACTGTCTGTCTCTCTGTTATCTTTGTCTCTGTTTTTGCTGAGGATTAAAGTCCTTTTGGATCGTGTGACAAGAGGTGAGACTGCTGTGAAATCTCTCCTGTCATCTCAATGTCATCCGAAAGAGCCTCCCCCATCCTAGTGGGCGGACTTGTGCCAGGGGTTCAGGGAAATGCAGCAGGGTGGGCATGGATGGATGTATAGGGACTTATAGGTATAGGGAGTGCTTAAAAGGGTGGTTCATAAAAATATTTTTGACATGCCATTTGTCATAATACTCAGGTTTGTTGTATGAGTATTACGATTTCCGTACATTTGTGTCAAAATGCTACATTTCCAAAATCATTTCAATTGTATGAAAAATGAGGTGCAATTACTTTTACGTAGTGTAAGATGACTCTTCCTACACCGGGATTGGCGGGTTGGGGCGTTTGAGAGTTTAGTCAATGGTCTCTAAGACAGGAAGTAATGAACAACAAGTAAACAGATGATGTAGCTAAATACAGAGATTTTAAGTATCCAATGATTGTATTACTACATTATATTTACAGTATATCTTCAGTGATTTAACCAATTTGAAATGTCTAGTCAGTTAGGCGTTTGTGGGCCGATAATGAATTTTGTGAGGATCAAAGATTACCCGTTCAAGCCCTGTGTGTGGTGTCCAGAGTGAGGCTGTTACACAGTGCTTTGTAATTACTTTTGACTGAGACAAAACAAGAAAGCTGTGTCAAAAACAAGAAATCTACATCATGTTCATCCTGTTTTACTGACTACATTGCTTTAAAGTAGGTAATTGTAGATACTATATATTCTTTGGATTTATGTGCAGGAAATGATGACAGTCAGAAGTTTGGTGTACATAATCCACATTGCTTGTCGATTTTATTGAAAATTAATGTCTATTATATACTAGAGAGACATTTTTGCAGTGTTTAGCTCATTTCTGTAGTACAGTTGTTTTCTCTGTATATCACAGTGGGCTTTTTAGACTAAATACATAAAACCAGAATTGTCCCCCTTTTTTATTTCATAAATAAAAACATTAGATATTATAATAATATATTGACAGCTGAAATGGGAACGGTTTTCATTTCAGAAATCTGGTCAGTGGTCACCTTAACTTCGGAACATTACGTATAACTAGCTGCTACCGACTAGCCAACATAGGCTAACTCGTTTGTTAGCCAAGCTAACAACATTATCAGCTAATAACATTTTTAGCTAGGCTAACCACAGAGTATTGAGCTCGACCAACCTCATGTTTGGCCGATGACACAAGCTACTCCAAGGGATCCTTTGCTATCGACCCGGAGCTCCACTGTTCCATTACGACTAGCATGCTGACGTGCTTCTTCTACAGCACAGCAGGCTTCCCATCCACCGGTGCCCTCGATAGTCATGGACTGCTATCATAAGCCGTGCTATCTGCTTAGCATGTAAACTATGCCCAGTGTATTTACAATGGCTCCCTGGACCTCAGCTCTACAAACAGTTCTTCTTATGGGACCATGTACATCTCCAGCGATGTAACCACTTTCATCATTACTCAATGCCTTCGATCACCTTCACAGCACATTCAGCCTGCACTATCATTGTTTCCTCCAAATGCTCTAAATCTATTTTACTATGCACCGAAATCCTTCCCCTTTTTTATTTTCCCAAATTCACTAAACAACCTTGATCTTGTAGCCATTAGCCAATTACTCATCCTTCTCCTTGTCTGCTTCTCAGGGGATGTAGTGTTGACCCCAGGCTCTATAGTGCCCACTGATATCCCAACCCCTCAGGTACTCTCATTCAATATCTTCTGTAACTGTAAAAGTCTTGGTTACATGCATGTTAATCACTTCTTTGGCACACTCAGGCAACCCTAACATTCTAGCTGTGTCTGAAACCTAAAAAAATATATAATCTTTTTGATATATTCAAACTATGATTAAAAGACAAGTTAATGAGATTGCTGGGTTTCCAATTGGGGCGAATTGGGCAATTGATTGTACGGCGTCTGTAGCCACCATCCATGAATGGTTATCAATCGCAAAAACTTTAATTAATTCAATGTTCAGATCATATGTGAAGCCAGGATTCTGTTCTGAATATCGTAGCCCGGTGGCCCGGTGGGACATGGAACAAGGCTACAGGATGGCACACTGCGTGGCTGGAGTCATCTCCTCGGTGAGTTACGCCTGCCCTCGTACAATTATTATAATAGTTCTACATAGTTCTTTGGTGAAATGGTTGGATGTGATTCCTCTTGGTGACAAAGGTTATGCCCTGACTGAGTACCTATAACACCGCTTGCAAATCCCCAAACAAGCAGGAGCGCAGATTCAACAGTGCACACACATGCACACGAACCACAATAGAGTGATGTATAGGTTTGCTCAATGGCAGGTGGCTCTGTCTTGGGTAATATATATACACCCCAGAGCAGGCCTGCAACATAATTATGGCATGCAGGGTTAGCCACGATATTGCGCTGGAGAACGGTGCCATTGAATGAAGATCAGTGGCCACAACAGCCACCATTGGGGGCTTTACGAAGGAGACAGGATCTTATTTTGTGCTTTTAATATAGTAAGTGCTATCTTGGGTAAGAAAGCTACTTAAAAAATACAACGTGGAATGTTCAGTGAAAATAATTCATTTATATAAAATGCACTTCAGGTTCTCGTTAATCGCTTTCAATGACTGTGGCCGTAACCTCAACTACGCATTTTACTTGAACAATCGATGCCTGATTTTAAGATTCCAAATAAAACCAAGCGACTGGCCTGCACCTGAGACCTGAGCGTCTCTTTATCTCAGAGAAATTCCTTTTCTTTCCCGGATTTCGCTTATCCATGTCGTAAATTCTAAGGGCAAGGCCTCTAGTCCGTGCATAATTGTGGGTGTGATATTTAAATTACGATTACTGATTTATCAACACCAGCTCATTCGTACGCTGGAATTGGAGTGATATGAATGTTTTTTTAATCACATGTGAGTCTCGTCGTGAGATGATTTCTGCGCTCAGATCTACACTGGTTTCTACGCACGTTTGATAAATTAGGGCCAATGTGCCCACCTGGTTAAATAAAGGTTAAATAAATAAAACTTGGCGAGAAACAGGGCCCACTATAGCAGCCAAACCGCCAGGGCTATAACAATGGCCAGCAACTCACGATTGCCCACATCATATTTCTGCTCCACAGGAGTGATCTCCATGAAGAAGAAGGCACAGGGGCAGAGTTTAGCTGGTGACCCAAGCGTTTGGGTGGTACAGCCCTAACCCTGACTTCTGAAGCATCCAGCTCCACAATGAAGGGTGAGCCAATACTGGTGCAGAGCCTTCATTGAGGTGAAGGCCATTTGGTCTCAGCTGTCCACCTGGGCTTGGAAGGCCCACACTTCATCAGTGCTGGAAGAAAGGTTTCTTCTCAGCTTTGACATGTAAGTCATGGTCCAACAACATTTTCAGCATGGCGATGTACACCAGAATGTCATCAATGTACAAAATCACACCACGGCCAAAAGTCCATGAAGACCTCGAACACAAATGACTGAAAGACTGCAGGATGCCCGTCACCTTATATGCATCAAATTGTACGCACTCAGGAGGTCCAAATGAAGAAATGCGCAAATGCATCTGTTCTATGGCTTTGTGAATGAGGGGCATGGGAAATGTAAACCTGTTAGTGAGTAAATTAAAGTGCCTGTAATTGATGATGGGGCACAGACCACCATCTGTTTTCTTCATGAAAAAGTAGCTTGCAGAGGCAGGTGAAGTAGAGGGCCATTGCAGGGTCTCCAGCATTGGCGGTGGCAAGGGGTGGCAGCTACAAAAAAGACTTACCACACCAATCTCGCTATGATATTATATATTATTTGTGCATTATTACAAAATTTATTGGATATTTCAAACTTTTTGAACAAATAAAAAACTGACAAATTGGGCAAGCAAAATTATTCAGCCCCTTTACTTTCAGTGCAGCAAACTCTCCAGAAGTTCAGTGAGGATCTCTGAATGATCCAATGTTGACCTAAATGCCTAATGATGATAAATAGAATCCACCTGTGTGTAATCAAGTCTCCGTATAAATGCACCTGCTCTGTGATAGTCTTAGAGGTCAGTTGAAAGCACAGAGAGCAGCATGAAGAACAAAGAACACACCAGGCATGTCCGAGATACTGTTGTGGAGAAGTTTAAAGCCGGATTTGGATACAGAAAGATTTCCCAAGCTTTAAACATCCCAAGGAGCACTGTGCAAGCGATAATATTGAAATGGAAGGAGTATCAGACCACTGCAAATCTACCAAGACCCGGCCGTTCCTCTAATCTTTCAGCTCTTACAAGGAGAAGACTGATCAGAGATGCGGCTAAGAGGCCCATGATCACTCTGGATGAACTGCAGAGCTCTACAGCTGAGGTGGGCGAGTCTGTCCATAGGACAACAATCAGTCGTATACTGCACAAATCTGGCCTTTATGGAAGAGTGGCAAGAAGAAAGCAATTTCTGAAAGATATCCATAAAAAGTGTTGTTTAAAGTTTGCCACAAGCCACCTGGGAGACACATCAAACATGTGGAAGAAGGTGCTCTGGTCAGATGAAACCAAAATCTAACTTTTTTGCAACAATGCAAAACGTTATGTTTGGCTTAAAAGCAACACAGCTCATCACCCTGAACACACCATCCCCACTGTCAAACATGGTGGTGGCAGTATCATGGTTTGGGCCTGCTTCACTTCAGCAGGGACAGGGAAGATGGCTAAAATTGATGGGAAGATGGATGGACCCAAATACAGGACCATTCTGGAAGAAAACCTGATGGAGTCTGCAAAAGACCTGAGACTAGGACGGAGATTTGTCTTCCAACAAGACAATGATCCAAAACATAAAGCAAAATCTACAATGTAATGGTTCACAAATAAACATATTCAGGTGTTAGAATGGCCAAGTCAAAGTCCAGACCTGAATCCAATCGAGAATCTGTGGAAAGAACTGAAAACTGCTGTTCACAAACGCTCTCCATCCAACCTCACTAAACTCGAGCTGTTTTGCAAGGAGGAATGGGCATTTAGCACGCCCAATTTTTCAGTTTTTTATTTGTTAAAAAAGTTTGAAATATCCAATTAATTTCGTTCCACTTCATGATTGTGTCCCACTTGTTGTTGATACTTCACAAAATTTTACAGTTTCATATCTTTATGTTTGAAGCCTGAAATGTGGCAAAAGGTCGAAAAGTTAATGGGGGCCAAATACTTTCGCAAGGCACTGTAAATACTTGTTACCTCAAAGCATACTCATGAAAGCATAATTAAGTCTACACTTTTCTTCTAATCGATTAATTGTCGATTGACCTTGTTTATTAAGTGTCTGACAAGTGGACATGTTCCATATGCTAGCCCCGGTTGAGCTATCAGTACCGTTCTTATATGGCCATTGTAGAAACAACTTTTGTTCTTTTTCACCATCTAATTGAAAATGGTAACGTATTTCATAATTATTGCTAAATCCATTATTTTAACAAAGTTGACTTATGTAGTTAAATTCCTAATATGTATTTGTATATCATTAATTAGGGGGTTTTCACACTGGTGCATTTTTCCTTAATGATGTAAAGCAGCATATTAATGATTATTCTTGAATACTGTTGGGAAATGAAAAGGAAATGTAAAAGTGGGTTCTGAACTTCCACATCTGTGTATATGTGCCATTCTGCCACACTAAATTGCCTTAAGTAATATAAAAACAAACTATATTCATATAGACCAGATGTGTTTTTAGTTAAGTGTGGAGAAATCTTTCGACAATCTTATGTCATGGATATTTCAGAAAAAAATAGTTGGTGGAATAATAATAAATGTATAATAATAATTTGGTTTCATGCGTTTTGGCATAGTCTTCACCAGTCTCTCACATTGATGGTGACTTTGTCACTCAAGATGCAAAAATTCAAGCAGCTCGGATTTCTTTGATCGCTTGTGACTATTCATCTTCCTCTTGATCACATTCCAGAGGTTTGTAATGTGGTTTATTTAAGAAACATTTGCAGGGGTTCTTAACTTTTTCCAGAGCTGTATATTCATGTATATAAAATCTGAGTTTAAAAAAATTTATGTATTCTACATTTACATGCATTCAACATACAGTTCAATTTTAGAATAATTATATTAGACTGTTATATAAATAATAAATAAAATAAAAAACATTCAAGCAGTAATTGTTTAATCTTGATCATATTTGTGTCTTTTAGTGCACATCATCCATCTTCTTGCAGATGCTGTAGCTGCATGAGGCATGAATCTATTCAAACTATATTTCACAAATCTATTTCCCAGTATGTACTGTACACAAATTTAAATTTAGGCTGGCTGACTTGTTTTTGTTTAGTCTTCCTTCATTAGCAACAAAAATGGATTGTCTTTGGTTTATGTGGGTTTTTTCCAGTGCCTGCTTCATGCCACACCACAAATATCTCCTGCCATCTCTTTGCCACCCCAGGTGAAAATGTCTAGATCCGCCCCTGGTCTCCAGTACATATGTTTCCATAGCCTTGTTTTTTTTCCGCATACAACAAGGGATACACAAAACCCTTAGGCAGTACAGCTCCTGGTTGGAGGGCAATGACACAATCCCAGGGGCGATGGGGAGGTAATTTGTTTTCCTGGACTTTCAAAAAGACAGATTTTGAAATCAACAGAAACTGACACAACCACCCCTCTAAAGATCTAGTGGCTCGGGAAGTAGTGGGATTGTGAAGTAATAACCAGGGGAGCCCTAAAGCTATGGGGAAGACAGGGGAGTGTATAACGTAAAAACTGTAGGTGCTCTTGATGTGACTGCGACCTGAACATGGTGATGTTTGTGGTAGTATCTCTGTCCAGACCCAAGCCCAATGGCTGGTTGTCAAGCACTCAGACTGTTAGAGGGGGCTTGAGTGTGTGTGTGGGAATTACATAATTGGATAGCTAGGTCCCTATCTATGAAGTTGCCAGTTGAGCCTGAATCCATGGGCACAGATGCAGCCGTCAGAGCAGGTGGGAGGAACGGACCCTCACCGATGCAACCCCTAGTCAACAGGAGGTTTTCACAATTGACATGTCCACCAACTCGAAAGCTCAGGGTGCTATCACGACATATCAATTCATGCAGAACATTGCGCAGGCTGCACCAAAAATGGTTGATCAGGGCCCAATTATTCCATTCCGAAACGGTGCCCAGGGTGCAGAATTCCAGCATGTACTCCTGCGTCATCCGGGTGCCCTGCTTCAAGTGATAGAGATGTTTGACCGCCACTCTCCCTTATGATGGATGATCAAGGACTCCTTGAAAGAGGTCGGCAAACTCCTCGTAGTCCCCAACCACAGGGTTCTGCTCAATCTACAGGGCATTTACCCACTCCAGGGACCTGCCCAAGAAACAGGAGATGAGGATCTTCTCACACCCCATCGCCAGGGTGGCTGTCGTGGAGAAGTATAATCCGAGCTGGAGTAGAAAACATTGGCAATGAGATGCCGTCCCATCGTAGTCTCTGGGCAGAGACAGATATACTGTGCCGGGCAACATGGCCGGTGCAGGGTTATGATGAGCACCCAGAATGGCGGCAGGAGCTCCGTCAGTAGATTGGGAGTGATGCACCTCCAAGCGTTGTCAATTATGCTGGCTAGCACGTTCCATCCTGCTGAATCTATATTCCGATGGTTATTCTTTAAGGGCATTTGTGGTGAGACAGGACTCAGATGTTTGTTTGATGACAAGTATAGGGCTGCAACTAACGATTATTTGGATAATCGATTAATCTTTTAATTATTTATTTGATTAATCGATGAATCGGATAAACAGACTAACAAATATTTCCATAACTAAAAAAAAATGTTATTCCAAATTGACAATTTTAACACAACAGACCTAAATGTATGCTATAAAATATGTGCAAAACATATGCTAATTTCTTTAGTAAGGTACAAAATATGAACTATTTTACCTTGCTTAGACAGACCTGAGATAAAATTGTGTACAAAACAATTATAGAAACAGCTTTTATATAACATAGTTTTAAATAGCCTTATAGGGCCTGTTAAATAGTAATTTCGTTGCTTTATGTATTTTTACCTGTTTATGCTTATTTTGACATTAACTGTTTTTGATTAAGAATGACTTTTATTTTTAAACAGATTTTGGAGTTTCTACTGCGTGAAACAATAGTTGAAAAAAAGCTAAAAGTAAATCACGTAGTGAAACATTTAACAACAGAGCATTAATTACTGTGTTTGGAATCCCAGGTAACTCGATTCAATTCAATAATAAAGACCCTGAAATTATTTATTTCACAACATTATTAGCTAGACGCAGGATTTTACTATTGTGGAAATCCTGTCAGCCCCCCTTAGCTTCCCAGTGGCTAACTGATGTCCTATTTTTTTGCAGTTGGAGAAAATTAAGTACTCCTTGAAGGGATCTCACTCTAAATTATCTGACAAATGGAAGTCATTTATCTAATATTTTAACAGTTTGCAGAGGCTTCCCACAGATTTTCCTTAAACCAAGTTAGTGTTAGTATTAGTATTAATCTTACTACTGTAAATTAGATATACATGTATGTCCGTGTGATGTGTTTTCGTCTGGATGTTTTGTGTGGGGTTGGGGGTAGGGGAATTGGGTGGAGTGGATATAGAGGAGGGAAGGGGGAGGGTATGGGGAAGAAAATTTAGCTATGTGCCTTTTTTGTCATCATTGCTGTACATAAATAAATATATAAATATATTTTTTTTTAATTGTTGTTGAGCCTAATCATCCCACACAAGTTCTAACTAAAGGCTTCCGTGTTGGATGACCAATGCGGAAAGGAGAGAATTGCCTGGCTTGGCAACATGTGATTGGATAAACCATGTGAGTGCCCTTCACCATCCTGCATCTGTCCAGGGAGTTACAGAGTTGCTGACAAGCCAGGGTCAGTGGGAAAAGACCAATTGGGAGCCGAGAAAAAAATTATATATTCTGACATTGGATTCATTATCCCGTTACCAGTAGGCTAAATGCATTACATGTCCTTTTCATGGAGCTCTATCTGATTATTACTCAGGTTTCCAAGAAACAAATGTGCCTATTTTTCATCACTCCATTATCTTTAAACTCCAACCTATGGAGAGTTTTTATATCCTCAAGAATTAAAATTGATTTGAATGATTCCAGAAAAAAGGATTTTACATGACTGCATTGTTGTGTTGTATTCATGCTGGCAAATGTGTCTGGTTTGTATTTTTCTCATCGAAATGTCCTTAATGCCACTTTCCTGGCCCTGACTGTTAAAACTGTTTATATAAACATTTTGTTCTGTGTTGACCCAGTCATGACAGATAGGACATTAATGCCACAGTACAGTACACAGGAGGATCCAGGCACCAAACAATGATAGTGTACTTCTGTGATTTCTCAGGTTTATTAGTACATGGCCACAGGTAAGGGTGACATGAAGAGGATTAAGACGTCTCAGCTTAAGACATATTTCTCCATGGGTTAGTTGAGGCAAGAATTGGCTGTGATGCAATACAGCTCTGTTCCCGGGTCAGTCACAAATGCCACTCTTAAACTTGATAAAGGCTTTTAAGGCCCTGGTCAAATATGTGTATACTTCAGGGCAGAGTTGGGCCTTTGGGATGCAGGATTGTGGTGCTTGGACGCTGCTGGCGGTGAATGGACTGGTTAAGACATGACCATTGTCCATTCTTTCTTCAGTGTCCCTGTGCCATCTGAGGCTGGTCATTCTGGCTTGTACTGGTGCCATCTTCCATGGTGTGAGCGCGTGCATTAGTTGCCTGGTTTCTTTGTCCAGGCGATAAAGAGGGTATTGTGTCTATCTAACGATAACAATAACAGCATCAAGGTAGCTCTTGTTTTAACTAAATTCAGATTTTGTTGGTGCTTGGAAAACAATCAGGTCTCAGTTGGTAAAACCTCTGCGTTTAAGTACTCTGCTCACGGTCAATAGAGCTGCTTAGTATTAAAAGGTTTTCATAAAGGAAGTTTAGTATTTTACACTGTGAATAATATGAATATAGCATACCATAATTAAAATATAAATACAGGTAAATGGTTGTTCAATTAAAACAGAAAATGAGCTTCATTAGTGAAGCTCAATACGTTTTGCTTGATGACTTGCAGAATGTTCCACATCAGGTGGGTCTAATACTGAATGCTGATTGGTTGGGAGTGCTTAGTGCTGTGGAGGAAGACTTAATGATGGCCATATGGATTGTGCCGATAGCAGAGGAGTGGAAAAAGCTTTGGCTCAATGGTTAAAATCCACACCTACTCTACGCCTGTCCTCATCCCAGTCAGCTGTTTTTGCTCTGTTTTCGCTCTTTCTAATTTTCTTTCTATAATTTTTTTCTTTAGATATTTCAGATTTTTATACTTCATATACATTCATTAATTTACGTTTTTATTATATAACCATTCACTTTTTGTTTCCATCCCAAGAGGTCCCTAGTGCCATAAGAGTCTCATTAAAGCAGTGCACAACAATGTGCCCTTTGTTCGCATTAGTGAGTTTTTGATTCATGCTGCTTCTAATAGCACCACTATCGACCCTGATCCTCCTAAGTGACCCTGTTAACTTGATCTCACTTTGACAGCTCAGGGAACCTGGGTGGATTTTTTATCCCAGTCCATGTCTCCTCCGTCAACTTATGACCAGCAGTTAGTTAGGCGGATGTCTCATTGTTACAGTTGGGCGGCATCATGCATTAACGTGTGAAAATCATGTAAAAATTCAAAATAGGTGTCAGTGTTTGTGTAGCGATCTTAGCTTGGCTTCTCTAACACACATACCTCCTGGTGACAAGTTCAAGCCCTTACCATATGTGCACTTTCTCCACCTAGTTACATGTACATGTCTCCCTAGCCTTTGCTTTCTATTGTCCTGTCAGTCATTAAAAATATACAAAATACTCACCCAAAAAAGAAATATTTTTTCTATACAGAATCCAGTGTTTTAGCCCATCAATGAACCCTTCTCAGCCCTGCTCCCATTTTGCCTCCCCACTTCTTCACTTAGTCTGCCACATCCCCAAAAATTCTCTCACCCTCCCTCCCACCTCCTTGTCACTCTCCAGAGAGGTGAGTTGATAGGATAGATTGAATTCTCCAGCTGACCGGCCATCTGCCCCAACCCCATGAGCTCAGTAGATGGGGCAGCCGCCACCATGGATGGGACACTGTTCAAGGTTGTTATAACGAAGGCAATTGTTTCTCATTTGTTGATTACAAGTAAACAAGATTCAAATGGAGTTGTTTTGATTCTCTTCATCAGTGGTTCTCAACTCCGGTCCTGGGGACCCTCTGCCCTGCATGTTTTAGATGTCTCATAGCTTCACTGCTGAGGCTACCAGGTATTTGAGCATAGAAGCTTGTTTTGGAACAGGGAGACATCCAAAACATGCAGGGCAGTGGGTCCCCAGGACCGGAGTTGAGAACCATGCTCTTCATTGTACTGTGAAGTGAAATGTAACCATTCAGTTACTACACAAGGGGACTTCATCCTAAAAGCAACATAGGGGGTAGTGCAGAACACACAGGGAGGAACATTTTTGCTTTGAAGGCCTATTAGCACACCCACCCAAAATATCTGGAAGAACTTTATTGGGCTTGTTTAGAGCTCAAAGGCTGCTTAACAATTTAGATCAACAGGCCGATAAAAGTTCTAGAGCTTTTCAACCTCCTGGGTCTGTGGAAATAAAGTGCAATTCAAGAACCATATGACATTGGACTAGGACGCCAGACCTCTGTAGGTTTCTTCTCATATTCCTGATCTTAGATTGGTTCAGATGAGCGGTATGTGTCTTCTTACATAAGACTTTCCTCTAAGGACCAGCAATCAAAGAACATCTGCTCGTCTTTCATTTTATGCTGGTGGCCTTCTCCAATTTCAAAGCTATATCCATAGGTTGGGGAAAAACAGATGCCCTTTGTTGTTGTCTGAAATAAATGTTCTCTCAGAAGCATTCCAATCAAGGTAGAGAGGATGCATTTCAACCAGACAGCTTGAAGACATTGTTGTTGACCATATGCCCTTATTTTCAATCATCTGATATGCTCACAAGCCATTTGCTTTACTACTTTGAGCACAGTTTGTGTTTTCTACCAAAATCAGCAAAATTAACACAATACATATTGTGTAAATTACCTTAGAAAGTATGCGAGGCAAAGTGGCCCAGTGGTTAGGTCATCTCACTGATGTCTGAAAGGTCCCTGGTGATAATTCCCAAACTGCTGAAATGAAAGCTATGCAGTTCGTCCCTGAGCAAGAGAGTTAACCCTAATTTCATCTCCTCAACCTTTAACATTCTTGTAATGTTATTGCAAATAAGAATTGGGTTGTAGTCAACTTGCCTGGTTAAATAACAGTGAAAAAAGTAAAAAGTGATTAGAATTCATAAGGAGAGAGTAAATAAAGTATAATAACGCAAACTGTTTTAGTGACACAGAAGCACACACTGTACTGTACATACTCCATATACATACCCCAATGTTTCCCATACCCCAATGTTTCCCATACTCTCAATGACAAAAGTATATTTTGGCCATATCTTTCTGTCAGTTGGATGTACTGTAGCTCAGAGGTTGAATAATCAACATGTTGCTCATTAAGGCTAAAGGCCAAACTTTTTTCTAGCCATAATGTCTAAGAATATCCCACAGGAACTGTCTACACAAATAGAGAGAGAAAGAAATGGGGGGGTAGGGGTGAAAGAAAGATGCATGACAGAAAAAGAGAGAGTGAAGCTAGAAAGAGGCAGGCAGGGTGAAGGTAGAGTGGGAGCAGGGGTCATTTCAATTAGTGAGTCAGCTACAACAACAGAAAGGCAGCCTCCATCTCCTCTCCCTCCACACACTTAGACTGCCTTAGAACAACTAATCAAATCAGGAAAGGATTTCTTTCAGAAAGGGGCAGGAGGTTTGGTGACGTGGGCATGAGCGGGATGGGGGGGGTGCAACGCAATTAGTACTATTTCACATCAGTAGGAGCATCTGGGATAGAATGTGTGTAGTTGGAGGGTTAAGTCACTCTAAGTTCAAAACATGTGATTCACGTTGCACAGGTAACTGAAAATGTGTGTTGATGTGTGCGTGAAATATACAATACATTCACCCAGGGTACATGTTGTAAGAGTCTGTTGGTATAAACAACATTATCAACCTGGTGTTTAGCATCCTGAACACTGAGTTGTAAAAAGAATGGTCAAAATATGTTTTTTTCTGTTCTAATTCCATTTGTGACCAATTTATAATCATAGAAGGAACCTCCGGAGTTTGTGGTATATTGCCAATACAGCATACCACAGTTAAGCTTGGTATTTTGGCACTTTAAGTTGCATCGTACCTAGAGCAGCCCTCAGCCATATTTGGCCCCCATTTTACACATTCTTGTGCCTTTTTGATGAAGTAACAGCAGACGACTCAGCGTTTTACTTAATCCGGCCCTAATGAATAACATTGTCTTCCTGACTATTATGATTCCTCTGTTTACATCAGAGTAAGCCTGGTAACCTCAGCAGCTCTCCAGACACAGGACAAGGATGGGGGATTTGCGATCTGTCCATCCTGAGGGCAAATGTTCCCAGTAGCTTTGTAGTTCTCCGATCCCAGCTTTTCCGCAGTCACATCAAAGCAGTAGAAGCCGTAGGAGCAGGACCAATGGGGCTTAGCGTGGCCTGAACAGGCACACTTCCCACCACGCACCTTTTCATGTCGGCCACTCCATTCATCTTCAATGACAGCCACTTGGTTGGATCCATAGAAATAAAAGTACTAGAATGACCCCTCCTACTCAGTTATACATACATTTAATGTTTAGAGGAGCTTTGACTGTGCTAGTAATGACTGTGCTAGCCCAGGTTATAACTCCTAGCCCTAAGCAACAAGGTGCAGATTAGAAATGTTGTACTTTGTATATCTAAACCATATTCCAAGTTATTTTTTTAATGTTTTTTCTTTTGGGGGGCGGGCGGGGGTTGATTCCCCACATTTTCTCCCCTCACAATTTTTCACACTGACCCTGCCTTGTCAAGAGCACCGCAAATCCCTGGACAGATGAGGGTTGATGAGTGGCGCTCACATGGTTCTTCCAACCACATGTCACAGAACCAGACGATTGTTTTCACACTGGTCAACCAACACAGAAGCCTTTAATCAGCTCATGCACAGGATGATTACATTCACCAACTATACTTCTACAGGCGCCCGATCTGCACACAAGGAGTCACTGGAGAGCGACATGGTAAGGTAGATAATCTTATTCATCTAACCCAAATCCCGGGGAGCGCTACGCCAATTTGCACTGCCTTGTGCTGGGGAAAAGTCAGAGAACCCATAGTCAGGGTCCAACTAGGGCTGCAACTAACAATTATTAGGATAATTGATTAATCTGTAGATTATTTCCTCGATTAATTGATGAATCGGATAAACAGTCTAACAAATATTTCCATAACTTTACCTTAAAAAATTAATGTTATTCCGAATTGACAATTTTAACACATAACAAACCTAAATGTGTGCTTTATAACATCTGCAAAAGATATGCTCATTTCTTTAGTAAGGTGCAAAATCTGGTATTTTTTACCTTGGTTTGACAGACCTGAGATGTAAAAATAATTGTCTACAAAACAATGATAGAAAGCTATTTTAGAACATAGTTGTAAATAACCTTAGTCCTAAAAACGAGATAGGCCTGTTGAATAGCCTAGTAATTTTGTTGCTTTATGTATTTTACCTGTTTAAGCTTATTTTGACTTATTTACTGTTTTGAATTTAGTATGACTTTTATTTTGAAACGGACTTTGGAGTTTCCACTGTGCACAATAGTAGTTGGAAAAACGAAAAATGTAAATCACATAGTTTAACAAACTAGCATCCTCCGAAGAGGTACAAGTTTAGCATATGTTGTAATACTGTAATAGTAAGAGCTGGTTTGTGTTTTAAATGAGTTTTGCACTATAACTCTTTCTGTTTGGTCACTTTTGCACTAACGGGTAGTGTTAAATGAGCTTGCTGGATTAACGTTAGCTCTACCACGTCTGATGTACCACAAAACATTAATTAGCCAGCTAGTTAAATACACTTGTCGTGCAATGTTGAAGTGGATTTGATTTAATAAGCTGGATCGCAACCAAACACCGGCTATTTGATAAATAAGTACTGCCTGCTGTGGGAGGAAATATTCCTCATTTAAAAACGCAACGCATGCTTATAGTAACATACCCTGCTGTTGAGTGCCCTTCGCTTATCGCTCCAACCTGTTTTCAAGTGCTCCCTCATTACGGTCGTGCTCCGTTGCCATTCCATTTATGTTTCACAGTGTTTGCACGTAAAACTTTTTTGTTTAATTTAAAATGAAGTTCTGCCGTAATGTCGAAGATTCAGTCAGACAGTTTAAAATGTTTTTTCTTTCTTAACGTGACGTACCTCCACCACACAGCGAACAGCCACATAGAACAATCAATAATGAAATGCGTTGCCTTTAATAATCGATTTTATTTATTTAATCGATTCGTTGTTGCAGCCCTAGGTCCAATTACTGACTATCATGACATAGACCAGCGGGTAACACTTTATAATAACCATCATTAATAGATGGTAAATTGATAGTTAATAAATGTTTAATAAATTGTTATTTCACTGTTAACAAACAATAAATTGATATTTAATAATGTTTATTAGTGATTATTAATGCTATAAATTAACAGTTTATTGTTACACACATTATATAATTTATATACAATATTAGTTATTAGTTAATTATTAAAAAATAGTTTGTAAACCTTGAAGAAACCGTTTATAAAACATCTATAAACATTACCAAAATAGATGGACCAGATATTCCCATTAATTTGATAATTGTTACTAATTGGTTTGTAAAATATATCCAAACAGTGTTCAATTTGCTGATAAGACAAACTATTATCAATGCACAAATCATTGTATGGAACATCAATAACATATTTAATGGTGCCAAATTAAGTTACTTGATGCTTTATAGACCACTTATTCATCATCGACTAATTATTACAAACATCAGTTGCAACTTTATAATAGCTATTCCAATAATTCATATAGATGGTTTGCAAATGATTTATTTAGTAATTGTAAAGTATTGTAAACATCAGTCGTAACTTTACAATGGCCAACTAGATAACGTTTATAGATGGTTCAGAAAGTACTGATTAACCTTTTAGCAATGTATTATAATCGTCAGTTGCAACTTTAAAATAACCATCAGGACAATATTTATAGACGGTTTACAAACCAAATACTAACCACTGACAAATAATTTATTATCTAACTGTTTCTAAACCATTTAGCCATGTATTATAATCATCAATTGCAACTTTATAATAACCATATAGGCCAGCAGAATTGAACCCGGTATTGCACTGCTGGTTTGTTTCTAAAGCTAAGCAGGGTCGGTCCTGGTTAGTCCCTTGATGGGAGACCAGTGCTGCTGGAAGTGGTGTTGGAGGGCCAGTAGTGGGCACTCTTCCCTCTGGTCTAAAGATCATTCCCAATGCCCAAGAGCAGTGATGGGGACATCAGCCCTGCGTAGGGTGCCGTCTTTTGGATAGGATGTTGAACGGGTGTCCTGACTCTCTGTGGTCACTAAAGATCCCATGGCTCTATTTGTTAGAGTAGGGGTGTTAACCCTGGTGTCTTGGACAAATTTCTAATCTGGCCCTCATTCCTAGCCTAGAAATCTAGATGCACTAGCAACTCTCCGTTCCAGCTTGCGAGCTGGAAAAACCTAATTCTGGTCAGGCCAATCACATCGTTTATAGAGTCGGTGGGCGGGCTTAATGTAGTTACGGGAAAACAAAGAAGACGGTTGCTGCTGCTTGCGAACAGCTCTCTTTCGAATCGGCTTTGGCTGCAACTCTGGAAGACTTTGAGAAAAAAAGAACGGCAATAAAGTCATTCTTACAAAAGGAAAATGTGTTTGGAGTTTTGCCGAACGATTACTTCGTTGCTCTGGTTGGTTGTGGAATTTGAAAGACAACCATTTATCCCACGCCTCGGATTGAGCCCTGCCAATGGCAAGTTCCCAGTCCAACATCTTGATGTGGGTTTGGCTTGTCAGGATACCTCATACCATCATGGCAACCTAATCATCCCTATCATAACCAAATTTATCACAGGTGGCGCTAATAATTACTAGGATGAAACGTGGACGGAGAACTTATGGAATTGCGGCTCGTGGGAGCAGGATTGAGTATCACTGACCTAGACTGTCCTGTAATGCAGCAAACAAGGCTTGAGGTGATTTGTGGAATTATAAATTATCTTACGATGGAA
>JACXGM010011269.1:0-17877 GCA_016801145.1 Umbra pygmaea | reverse complement strand
CCCCCTACTCAGCTGCCACTGGACCTCCTAGGCCACCTGCCACCAGGACTCCCTGAACCCCTCTCACCAGAACCTGCAGGGTTGTCGTCTGGACCCCCGTCCCAGCCGCCGCTGTCGTCCGGACCCCCGTCACAGCCATCGCTGATCTCCGGACCCCCGTCACAGCCGTCGCTGATCTCCGGACCCCCGTCACAGCCGTCGCTGATCTCCGGACCCCCGTCACCGACGCCGCCGTCCTCCGGACCCCCGTCGCCGACGCCGCCGTCCTCCGGACCCCCGTCGCTGACGACCCTGCCGGACCTCTCGGACGCCCTGCCTGTAACAGGGTTCCCAGACACCCTGCCGCCAGAGCTCCCTTTTGCTCCTGGTCCAGGGCCGCCACCTGAGCTGCCTTGCCCCTGGCCGCCACCTGCGCTGCCTTGCCCCTGGCCGCCACCTGCGCTGCCTTGCCCCTGGCCGCCACCTGCGCTGCCTTGCCCCTGGCGGCCACCTGAGCTGCCTTGCCCCTGGCCGCCACCTGAACTGCCTTGCCCCTGGCCGCCCTTTGTCCCTCCTGACCCCGGGCCCTCTACCCTTCTTGCCCAGGTCCCCTTGGTTTTGCCCACCCCAGAGTTGTGGGCTTTGGGGGGGGGGGTTCTGTAACGTCCGGTCCATTAAGGACCGGTGTAGGGACTCTTATTTAGTTTATTCCCTGTGTTTCTTCCCTTGCTCCCTCTTGTATTGTGTTTTGGCTCCCTCTTGTGTCTGTTTCATGTCTTGCTTTAGATTATGATTTAGATTACATCATTGTTAATTGGTCCCCAGCTGTTTCCTGTTTAGTCCTCATCATGTCAGTATTTAGGTTGTGTGTTCGCTTCCCTCCCATGTCAGTCAATGTTTCCTGTGACGTGTTCCGTGTTGCTGTGCATACCTGTTTTGCCCCTCGTGGCAGTTTTGTTTGGAAGTCCGAAATAAAATTAAGTTTGAGAAACAATATTCCATCGTGCCTGTCTTTACCAACCACACTGACAGAGGAAGCGTTACAGTAACATTCACTCCTAGGTATATGAAGCCCAAATGATTAAGTTGAAAGGGCAGACCTGTCTGCTGAAGCAGTGATGTGGCTGGATTGATTGGGAAACACTCACTTTTTTTGAAGATTTAGCTTGTAACCGGAAAAAAAGCTGAAATTCTTACCTTTTTATGTTATTACAAATAGGTATGTTATTACAAATATAAGAGAAAGAAATACATGTTTAAAACATTTCAGATATATCGGGTGAATTAAGTATTAAACATGGCACCATTTTTCTCAGTAAATATATTTCCAAAAGTGCTATTGAGATGAAATGTCCACCAGATGTTGGTAACAACCCAAGTAATCCAAATATACAAAAAACAAAACAAATTAGTTCAGAAATTAAGTTGTGTAATAATGTGAAATGACACAAGGAAAAATAATTAAGTATGTCACAGTAGTGTTGTATAGAGAGATGGGAGACCCAGGCAGTTTATAGCAGATAGTAAATATGATGATTTATTGTGATAACTCCAGGATATAGACAACAGCAAGATTGCAGGGTACACCTATTAGTGAGTGCACAACAAGTGTTTATACAGCTAAATGATGTGCTCTTTAAAAACAGTGGCACAAACACCTGAACAGCTACACATGTAAACAGTCGTACGCTAAACCTTCCAAACTAATAGAGACTCACTTTTCACAACCAGCATATATCCTCTCCTGGAATGACTTCAAATAATCAAAATACCTCCCACACCATTTAACAGCAAACAATGATCAACAACCTCTCTCTGATCTGGGCAATTTAATATAACTAAACCTGAACTAGCTAACAGGACATGGGTGAAAGCAATCACTAATCAAACAGATCTACAAGATGCCAGGACAATCTAAGCTAAACCTGATCTGTAACATATGCCCAAATCAGAGAGAGTTTGTGACATACATTAAAGGGAAATTACACCTATTTTAACACGAAACTAAAACACCATGCAATCGCACTGAATACATCAATAACTGAAATAGGCAATACAATGATATTGAGTTCAGTTTCAGTTCATGTCTCCATTCCAGCCCACCCTGGGCTGGATGTGACAAAGCACATGAAGAAAGGGAGGTGCAAAAAGGCATGCAAAGCCAAGACAACAGCTGAAAACCATCAGTAATTAAAAAGCAATCCAGCCCCATGTCAGTGCAAATTAATATTAGCTGGTTCAATCATAACTGATGGCCTACAAAAAGGTATCATTGCCAAGGTGTCACACAAGACACATCTCATGATGGGTAAAAGCAAAGAGCTGTCTTAAGACCTTTTCAACCTAATTGTTGCAAAACATAATGATGGCATTGGTTATAGGCACATTTCTAAGCTTCTGAATGTTCCAGTGAGCACACAGGGCCATAATATGGAAGTGGAAAGACAATCATTGCACCATAAATTTGCCTCAACCAACGGCTCCTTGCAAGATTTCTGACAGAAGAGTGAAAAGAATAATCAGAAGAGTTGTCCAAGAGCCAAGGACCACTTGTGGAGAGCTTCAAAAGTCCTGCAATTAGCAGGTACTGTTGTCTCAAAGAAAACAGTAAGTAATACATTCCATCGCCATGGCCTGTATGCACACTCACCACGCAAGACTCCATTGCTGAAAAAAAGCATGTTGAATCTTGTGAAAAGCCAGTGAAATACTGGGAGAATATAGCGCGGTCAGATGAGAGCAACATTTTACTGTTTGGTTGCCATAATACACACCATGTTTGGAGGAGTAATGGCACTGCACATCACCCTAAAAACACCATACCAACAGTGACGTTTGGAGGAGGGAACATCATGGTGGGAACCTGCTTTTCAGCATATGGTACTGGTAAACTTCACATAATTGAAGGATGGATGAATGGGCAAATTTACTGAGACATTCTTGACAAGAATCTGCTGCAATCTGCCAGGATGACGAAGATGTAACGAAGGTGGACATTTTAGCAAGAAAATTATCCCAAACACACAGTCAAGGAAACTCTCAATTGGTTTCAAAGAAAGAAAATAAAGCTGCTAGATTTGCCCAGTCAATCACCTGACTTAAATCCAATTGAAAGTCTATAGAAAGAACTGAAAATCAAGATTCATAGAAAAGGCTCACGGAACCATCAAAATTTGAGGACTGTTTTTGTCAGGAACGGCACAGGAGAAGGTAAGGAACCAGATGCAGAGATGAACAATGAAAACAATGTTTATTGTGGTTTGGTGTGTGTTGGGTGTATGGTTTCAGTCTGGCAGGCAAGAATAGTCAGGGGTCAGGCAGGGTTCGGTACATGGAGCGGGTTGTGGTCCAGGCAGGGTTCGGTACACGGGGAGGGTCGTAGTCCAGGCAGGGTTCGGTACACGGGGATGTTCGTAGTCCAGGCAGGGTTCGGTACACGGGGAGGGTCGTAGTCCAGGCACGGTTCGGTACACGGAAACTAAACAGAAAAATAGCACTATGAGGAACAAACACTGGTAACGGAAAATCACTAGGAAAACTGGGACTAGGAAAAAGGCTTGATTAGTAAGAACACGAAATTGAATATTTACGTGGCTGTACAATAATCCGGCAGTTGGTTGACTGACTACAACTCCCTTATAAAGGGAGACGGAGGTAATCAACCCAGGTTTGGCCGGGAAGCAGGTGCAGGTGATGATGACAACTGGGACTGGTGAGTAGGGAGTGCAGGGGAAAACCAGGAAACTGAATGGGGACCAAAAGGGACAGGAAGACAGCTCAGGAGGACAGATTCCTGACAGTGCCCCTCCCTTGAGGGACGCCACCAGGCGGACCACCCGGAGCCCCCGGCTTCCGGCGGTAGAACTCCCGGACCAGGGAAGCGTCCAGGATGTGTCGACGGGGAACCCAGCTCCTCTCTTCGGGACCATACCCCTCCCAGTCAACGAGGAACTGGATCCCACGACCCCGGCGCCGGGAGTCCAGGAGGCAAGGGACCATGAAGGCAGGACCACCCTCAACGATACGTGGAGGTGGAGGTCTAGGAGGAGGGGGCAACAGAGGACTGAGATGGACAGGCTTAACACATGACACATGTAGATGGAGCTTGACAGACACAGGGTTCACAATACGGTCAAGAACAAAAGGGCCAAGGAAACGGGAGGTGAGCTTGCAGGAATCAGACCTGACCGGAATGTTCTTTGCCAAGAGCCAGACCTTGTCCCCAGGGGCGTAGGCAGGAGCAGGGGTCCTGTGACGGTCTGTCTGTCGTTTGTAGGCCTCAGTGTTGCGCAACAGCGCCCCACGTGCCCGGTGTCAGGTCCTATGGCAACGTCGGACGTGCGTTTAGACGGAGGGCACATACAGGTCCTTTTTGTGAGCTGGGAATAAAGGGGGTTGGTTACCAAACAAATTCTGGAAGGGTGATATACCAGTAGCTGCGGTGGGAAGGGTATTATGGGGTAGGCAACCCAGGGGATATGGGAGGACCAGTGGGTAGGGTCCGCAGAGGTCAGGCAGCGCAAGGTAGCCTCCATCTTCTGGTTCAGCTTGCCCATTAGATTGGGGATGGAAACCTGACAACAGGCTGACTGTGGCCCCAATGGCACAACAGAATTCCCTCCAAACCGCTGATGTGAACTGGGGACCACGGTCCGACATGACGTCAACGGGTAGACCATATCGGTGGAACACCTTCTTGACCAGAACGTCTGCCATCTCTTTTGCTGTGGGGAGTTTGGTAAGAGGAACATATAGGGCAAACTTAGTGAAACGGTCAACAACGGTCAAAATGACGGTGTTACCGTCAGATGGAGGGAGAATGGTAACAAAGTCAAGACAGACATGGGACCAGGGACGTCGCGGGATGGACAGGGGGTGCAAGAGTCCAGAACTGGGCTGGGTGGAACCCTTATTAAGGGCACAGGTAGGACAAGCCGAGACGAAAGACCTGACATCGTCATGGACCGTAGGCCACCAGAATCGTCGACCGAGGAGAGCCTTAGTGCGGTTAATACAGGGATGACAGGTAAGGTTGGAGGAATGGGCCCACTTCAAAACCATAGGACGAAGGGACTCATGGACGAATAGGAGGTCAGGTGGTACATTACCAGGTCCTGGATCGTTGCGGAGAGCCGCCTGAACCTCCTCTTCGACCCTCCAGGTGATAGCCCCGACGACACACGCTGGGAACGATGGTGTCAGGCGGACTGGGAATGGACTCCTCCTGGTCATATACACGGCACAGGGTGTCGGGCTTTCCGTTCTTGGAACCTGGCCTGTAGGTGATGGAAAAAGAAAAACGGCTAAAAAACAATGCCCACCTAGCTTGTCGTGCGTTAAGGCGTTTGGCCGTCCGAATGAATATGAGATTCCTGTGGTCCATCCACACCATGAATGGCTGTTCCGCCCCCTCCAGCCAGTGACGCCATTCCTCCAGTGCCGCCTTGACCGCCAACAGCTCTCTGTTCCCGACGTCGTAGTTCCTTTCGGCTACAGATAACCTGGTAAACAAGAAAGCACAGGGATGTATCTTATTGTCAGACACGGAACATTGAGACAACACAGCTCCAATATCCGTCCCCAAGGCGTCGACTTCGACAATGAATTGTCGTGATGGATCTGGTTGGACGAGCACGGGTCCCAAAGTGAACCGCTGCTTAAGATCCCGGAAAGCCAAGTCAGCTGCCGGCGTCCAGGTGAATGGCAGTAACGTGGAGGTCAGAGCTGTAAGGGGCGAGGCCACTTGGCCGTAATTACGGATAAAACGTCTGTAGAAATTTGCAAAACCCAGAAAAGACTGCAGTTGCTTACGGGTCTCCGGTGTAGGCCAATCCAGCACAGCGGTGATCTTGGTTTGATCCATCCTGATCTGGCCTTCTTCTATGACGAACCCCAGAAAGGAAGTGGATTTAGTATGGAACAGACACTTCTCAGTCTTAACAAACAATCGGTTCTCCAAGAGGCGCAGCAATACATGTCGAACATGCTGGACATGGGTAGTGAGGTCTGGTGAAAATATAAGAATGTCATCTAAGTACACAAAAACAAATGACCGAGAAAATCCCGTAACACTTCGTTGATGAAGTGTTGGAAGACGGCGGGGGGCATTGGTCAATCCAAATGGCATGACCAGGTACTTAAAATGACCCAACGGAGTATTGAATTCTGTGAGCCACTCGTCACCCTCCTTCATCTGAACGAGATGGTAAGCATTACGGAGATCCAACTTGGTGAACATTGTAGAACCTTGAAGGGAATCAAATGCAGAGTTCATCAAAGGCAGGGGGTATTTATTCTTTTTGGTGATCTCATTTAGGCCTCGGAAATCGATACAAGGGCAGAGTCCACCATCCTTCTTACTGACGAAGAAAAACCCCACCCCCAACGGTGACGATGAAGGACGGATGTGACCGGCCGACAGGGAAGTGTGTATGTACTGTTCAAGAGCCTCACGAAATGAAAATACTGTATAACTTCGACTTGGGGAACGATGCACCGGGTAAAAGCTGTATGGCACAATCATAAGGGCTATGGGGAGGTAGGACGAGTGTATGTTCCTGACTGAAAACCTCCTCCAAATCGTGATAGGTAGAGGGAACCTGTGAGAGATCTATCGGGGGCGTGTCACTCTTCCGACTGGGAACGTTGGGTATAACTGCCGTTGTCAGACATTGTTAATGGCAAGTTGAACTCCACCTAGTAACTCGACCAGCAATCCAATCGATGGTGGGGTTGTGCTTCTTAAACCAGGTGTGACCCAAAATGATGGGAAGTTGGGGTGACGATATGACTAGAAAGGAAATCTCCTCAAATAGGTTACCAGATAACTGTAAACGGACAGGTTGGGTCTTGGAAGTAACCCGGGAAATGAGCCGCCCGTCAATGGGCCTAGCATCAATCTGTCTCGTTAAGGACGTAGTTGGAATATCCAATTGGCGAATGAACTCCTGGTCGATAAAACTATCCTCCGCCCCCGAATCAAGCAACGCAGAACAAGGAGTGGATTGACCTGAGTAATGAACAGTAGCAGGCAACATGGTACGTGAGCTAGCTGAGGAATCGAAGGTGGTCTGGCCGGCTAGGAGGGTTCCTAAACCCTGCGAGGACACGAGGATATGTAGTGACCCAGTTCCCCACAATAGAAACAGCATCTAGAAACCATGCGTCTCCTCCGTTCCTCCTCAGAAAGGTGAGACCGACCTAATTGCATGGGTCCATGCAGGGTTCGGTACACAGGGAGGGTCGAAGTCCAGGCAGGGTTCGGTACACGGGGATGGTCGTAGTCCAGGCAGGGTTCGGTACACGTGGAGGGTCGTAGTCCAGGCAGGGTTCGGTACACGGAAACTAAACAGAAAAATAGCACTATGAGGAACAAACACTGGTGTTGGTAAATCACTAGGAAAACTGGGACTAGGAAAAAGGCTTGATTAGTAAGAACACAAAATGGAATATTTACGTGGCTGTACAATAATCCGGCAGTTGGTTGACTGACTACAACTCCCTTATAAAGGGAGAGGGAAGTAATCAACACAGGTGTGGCTGGGAAGCAGGTGCAGGTGATGCTGACAACTGGGACTGGTGAGTAGGGAGTGCCGGGGAAAACCAGGAACCGGAATTGGGACCAAAAGGGACAGGAAGACAGCTCAGGAGGACGGATTCCTGACAGTTTTTGTGGAAGAATGGGCCAAAATCATGCATGCAACTAGTTTCTCCATACAGGAGGCATCTTGAAGCTGTCAGCAAAGGCTTTTGTACAAAGTATTAAATGAATATTAGTAAGCATGTTCAATACTTTTTCCCTGTGTCATTTCACATTATTACACATAACTTAATTTCTTAACTTATTTGTTTTGTATCTGAAAATAGTTTATTTTGTATTCAAATCCCAACTTTTAGAGTATGAAGCAAACAGTATTTACTGTTTAAGTACAGTAAACATAGATGGAAATGTTGTTTTTTTGCGCAAAAGAAAACATGGTCGGAAACATAGGCATTCTATATAAAAAGTATATGAAAATAATTTAATACATTACTGTCTCATCTGACATTTGCAATGAATTTATCGTTACCCAATCAACAATGATACAAAGTGTTCCAGGTAGTGTCCCTGGTAATAAAACGATTGTTCTACTTCCTCCACAAACACATCATAAAAGGTCCATGCAGGCTTGTTTTATAGACTGATCAATATGGGACTAGACATGTCATCTTGAATATATATTTATTTGACTTATTATATATAACTATATGAAACTCCTACATCTTCTAGATTGGAAATGAAAGACAAAATGACTACCCAAATGCACATCTATTATGTTTTACAGATTTCTGTATGGGAACAGGTTTACCTAATGAAGATGAGTGCAGATAGCAAGCCATAATATACAGATGTTGTATTATGCACAGTACAACCTTATTCACAACCCAAAGCTCAAACAGTATCAGCTTAGCTCTGTAGAGATACATCTACTCCTATTCAGTATCAGCTTAGCTCTGTAGAGATACATCTACTCCTATTCAGTATCAGCTTAGCTCTGTAGAGATACATCTACTCCTATTCAGAATCAGCTTAGCTCTGTAGAGATACATCTACTCCTATTCAGTATCAGCTTAGCTGTGTAGAGATACATCTACTCCTATTCAGTATCAGCTTAGCTCTGTAGAGATACATCTACTCCTATTCAGTATCAACTTAGCTCTGTAGAGATACATCTACTCCTATTCAGCGATTGTTTGTGTGCAGGCCTACATCTGTTCATGCCCAAATGTAAATATCGAATCACTCACTAACCAGACATTTAGAACTTGTTACATGTAATGTACATTTTTGATCTTATGTTTTTAAATATATTTTCAAAAATGAAATATGAAGTATCATTAGCACCTTACAGCAGCAGATGTTTCCACAAATAAGCCAAACGGCTCTTTTAGATGTACTATAAATGCTAGCATATCAGGTCTCAAGGTATGCTGCCTGCTAAACCTATAGTCCCACTCTCTTCTCCAGGTCATATCTGTAGACCCTCTTCCATTACACAGGACAACTGACTGTGTCCCTTCTGACTTCAAACTGGCTGCCTTCCTGAAGAAACTACAACTTGAACCATTGATCTAATAAAAGTATACTGTACACCACTATACTTTCTTTTCTTTCCAAAACACATGTACACATAAAAAGAAGACTAAAACAAATAAAGAATATGACAAAACACCCGTAAAAATAAAATATGACAGGAACAGTCATAAAATACGACAAAGCTCGAGGTCAGGTTGTGTTATGCATTTCCTCTCTCCCATCTCTGTCCCCCGCTTCATACCCTTTTGATATTGATTTGCCATAATTGAGAAATATGCTTCACTAAAAGTATTTAAAATCTATTGTTTAAAATTATCTTTTAGATTTATCTTTAAAAAAATATTTAATATTAATAGATAATCATTAACTATCTTTTGAATAGGTATTGATCACATAACTTAGGCTTAGCAAGTTAAACAATTCAGTACATGTACTGTAGACACAGACTTTAAAACTTATCATGAATTGCAAAATAACACATTACATATTTCCATTGTTGTCACTTAATGAGAATAGATTACGCTACATCCCAGATGTACCTAGGTAACCTCGGACTTTGTAAACATCTAAGAGGTTGGAAAATTCACAATGTTCACCTTGACATATTTTTCCAATATATGAAAACAGTCCAAAACAGTGCAGTCCATGGTAAATGGTATCATTAGGGACAAGGTCAATTGCACATGAGATGTTATTTAGAGAAATTTCATAACAAATTTGATATCTTTTGCAGAATGTTTGGTGTGTGTGTGTGTGTGTGTGTGTGTGTGTGTGTGTGTGTGTGTGTGTGTGTGTGTGTGTGTGTGTGTGTGTGTGTGTGTGTGTGTGTGTGAGAGTCTTCAGGGATTGGTTACATGTGTGTGTATATATGTTTCTTTGTGGGAGGGGATGTCAACTAATGAAGGTATAAGTTAAGATGGGGTGAATGGGTTATACAAATTCATAGTTGACAATAGAGAAAGCGGATTGTATATATTGAACGTGGGGGAGCCTAAATCAACTCTGTAAGAATCTACTCTTTATATATTTTTTTATTAAGATGTAATTTACCAGAAATTTTGAAAAAAGTATACTATTAGTTTATTTTCCATGACATAGACATAGCCATGCGTATGTATGTACTGTATGTAGCTTTAAATGTGTTTTATAGAATGTTTTAAATTATATAAAATATACTAGGTAGCAATATAATTGGAATTGAACTGTTAAAATACTAATGTTGGGCTCTCTCTGAGGTAATGTTATTGTATTAATTGAAATCATTAGCACATTTAAAAGAATTTGTTAAATAAAGTCATAGGCCTACAGTAGTACGATGAATTCCTTTATCCAGGTTCCGTTTAGAGCGAAGGTGATGCATTCAGATGTTGACTTCTTTTTAATAAAGCTATTTAAACCCCACCCAGCTGTCTACATTACAAATAGCTAGACAAAGTTCAAAAGTCATTTCAGCTCAAATCGTTCACTTACTTCTTTGTTATGAATACTGAGGGCCTCCATCACTCACCGCCTCAGTGTAGTACCTACTAATGTTGATATAAGGACTAGGGTAGAGGAGTGGACTGTTTAGCTGATTGCTTTGCAGTTGCAGGTGTGCAGTTGTAAGAAAACCCACTTAGGAATTTTATGTTACTTGCGCTGCACTGACAGATAATGGTCTACACAGACTTCCAGAGGCAGGGAAACCCTCAAAGATGCAGTCTGTGACTAACAATTAACAAAATAATGTTTTAAACCTCCCATTTTGACCTGGATATGTTTTGTTAATGGGTGCATAATCACTGTCATATCTCAGACAGTAGAAATCAAGTGTTTAGCTTACAGTACATCGAGCACAAATCATTAAATAGATCACAAATTCATTCATACAGTACTACACAATTTTTGGGGACAGTTTTTGGCTCAATTGCACAGATTAAAAACCTACAGTATGTGCCAACAGCAGGGAAAATTACCATACAAATCCTGAATAACAGTTTTAATAATGTTTACAGATCCTGTGCAATTACAGACAGCTTCTGTAAAGCCACTATGGGCCAGCGTACATCCAAACACGACATGACAGATCCAGAAGTATTGCCGAACGACCGCTTCTCGATCAGTGAAGATGTGCTGCCACGGTATGCTAATGGACAGCGGTTTCGTGGTCCTGTCACCTTTGACACCCACACACCAGCTGATAGTGATACAACTAACAAAGAATTTCCCGATACTGAACACCGTGACTCCAGACAAGACAGAAGACGGTCGTCCATATTTAGCATTATAGATCCTGTGCCACAACTGGATTTTTATGCTCACGCTTCGATGACAGGGCGCCAACAGCGCAGCAGACCCTCCCTGGACATTCTCCGCAAATCTTTTGATGTAAGTATTTGGTCATGTTCCCCGGCTCAGATGTTGCCAGTTAAGTGCCATGTCATCATCTGGCAGCCAGGCTCCAGAATGCTATGATTTATAATGTGAATAGTTAAATACCACAGAACAACGCTCCCAAAACAGCTTCATTACTGTAGATAAGATTAATAGTTTGTACCATTTAGTTTGTACTAATAGTTTGTACCTAATAAAAAAATGTAAATGTGTTTTTTTTTCTCTTACTGTATAGAGGGTGCAGGTAATTTAGCATGTTTTGTCAATAGAGTCTCTGATATTCTGCTGAGTATCTTTTATAGCTAAAGATTTCCAGAAATTTTTATGATTCTTTAGTTACAAAACATTTCGATTTGGTGTAAGCACAACATTTAAATAGAAATCACAGTGTAAATAAGCCCAGTGTTCGTGCGAATCATCTTCAGAGGCAGAAGTAAACATAAAAAAGCCAAATAAATGGCTGTGTGTAAGTCGCTCCTTGTATTTTCCAGAATGGAGAGTCTGGCATCCACAATGATGACTCGGGCATTGCAGAGCAGGAAGACAGTAATCCAGAGGATGAGAAGGCATATGTACCTGTGCGCTTTGGCTGGGTGACTGGAGTAATGGTGAGACAGAACACGCCTCCTCACACAAACAGAGAAACACACGCTAACACTCCTGAAATCGACAGTAATCAGTAATCTATTGCAGGTTCGCTGTATGCTAAATATCTGGGGTGTCATTCTGTTCCTGCGTCTGTCCTGGATCACATCTCAAGCAGGCATCAGTGAGTAAATAACCTAACCCTTTTGTAGTAAAGATCTCATAGTAGTAAATGATTTATTTGTCCAGTGACCCCTCCTTCACTGAATCTATACATTTTTATTATGTTATCTGATTACTTATAGTCCATATACATAATATTATGTAGTGCCTTCATGACACGTCCTTAGGGTGTTTTTCCTGACCAAGTATCATTGGCAAAAAAAACTGACTATGTCTTCTTTTTAGTTCTCACTTGGGTCATCATCCTAATGTCAGTAACCGTAACGTCGGTAACCGCTCTCTCAGTCTCTGCCATTTCCACCAATGGGAGGGTTGTGTCAGGTAAGTTATATTTAACACAATTTTTTTTCTATCAACAGTCTCAATCAAGACCTTATTAGACCAAATCTTGCAAACTCCACAAATGGCCGACTGTCTTTGCTTTTTACTGGAAGGCTTTTTATAGCTTGAATTGCATTCATAGTTCGGTTGATAGAGCATGATGCTGGGAACACAAACATGCTTTGAATTGATATACACAGGAGGCCAGTAAAACAATATACTCACTATTTTTGCTACAATATTTAAATGGGGGAACTTCACCCTAATGCCAAACCCATCTGGTGTCTCTCGGATGTGTTCTTCTGGTCTAACAGGTGGTGCTTACTTCATGATATCTCGAACACTGGGTCCTGAGATGGGAGGGCCGATCGGGGTGGTCTTCTCCTTTGCCAACGCCCTGGCCTGTGCCCTCAACACTGTGGGATTCGCAGAGGTTGTCCGTGACCTGCTCATCGTAAGCACAAAGCTACATTTGGGAAACCTTCTGTTTCACTCTTATCCATATTCTTATCATGAGTTTTGTCAATCATTTTAACATTCACATCAATGTAGAAACATCCACATTAATGTAGAAACATCCACATTAATGTAGAAACATCCACATTAATGTAGAAACATCCACATTAATGTAGAAACATCCACATTAATGTAGAAACATCCACATCAATGTAGAACCATCCACATTAATGTAGAAACATCCACATTAATGCAGAAACATCCACATTAATGTAGAAACATCCACATTAATGTAGAAACATCCACATTAATGTAGAAACATCCACATTAATGTAGAAACATCCACATTAATGTAGAAACATCCACATTAATGTAGAAACATACACATTAATGTAGAAACATACACATTAATGTAGAAACATACACATTAATGTAGAAACATCCTTCTTTTGTGTTTTCAGGTTTACTTTACCAGTTTTATTTTAGGAATGTGATTACACCTTTTATTTACAATTTACATTTTGCGAAGACTCTCACATTGTCTCTCACCTTTCTATATATAGTTAGTATGACACCTACATTACTTTTCACCATTTCACATTATTGCTGTTGAGTTCCACTGTTCTGCGTAAAGCTTAACAGTGTGATAAAACACATGACAACTCAGTGACAGCTCAAAACGTTTACTAGGAATGACCACACCAGCTCTGCATCGTCATCTATACAGATATAGACAACAATCTTTTGTCAACCAAGTAAATATACTGTTTCTAATCATTCTACAAACGTCATTACTGATAAACTAGACAATCACTGATCCAGGACTAAGGGCTGTGGTATCAGCCTGAAGTTCTTGTTCTCCCAAACAACCAAAAGCCCTAGACAGTCATTGCCTCATATCAGTGAAGGCCAGCCTACATCCTTTACTCTACATTATGTTAACTCCATATGACTACAGTCCTAATCCTTGTTACTAATGCAAACATAGTGTGTCTAATTAAACATTTAGCATTACTTATTAGGTGCATTGGAAATGAGATCTACTCCTCTGAGATGTTACAAGAAGTTGTTCCCTTGAGAAGTTGAAAAACAAACACTACCACAATATAGATAATATAACAGGCCATAAACATTGTACTATATTAACATTACATTGCACACATAAGCTAAAAAAAATATACAAATACTTTTGTATGTTTGGGCGAGCCTGAAAAAATGTATGATACATTGATTGTTTCTGTGAACAGAAGTTGACCTGACCTCTACATTGTACAAAGTACATTATTAAGACAAAGAATATTGTACGTCCACTTGTATGGGTGCAGGACAGAAAAATCTAACTAGAAAAAATCTAACTACAACATTCTTTTATTTTAAAAAAGTAAAACATGACACACATGTTTATACCGAATAATTGAATTACTTTTTATTTTATTTCATTTTCCAAAGATTCAGAATATGAACATGTGTGCAAAGGTTTGGGCACCCTGTGACTTAGTACTTGGTAACACCTGCTTTGACAGATGTAACTCTTTCCAAACATTTTCTTTAGCCAGCTATGTGTTGGCATTTGTTTTCATACTCTTCCTTGCAGAACTCTTCCATCTCAGAGAGATTCTTGGATCTCCTTGCACTGCATGTTTGACATCTCCCAACATACTTTTTCCGGAGACTGAGACAGACATTTTAAAATCTTTGTGCTTCTATCATGTAAATATTTGATTTTGAGATTTGTTTTGGATCATTATTTTGCTGAAATATCTGACCACTTTTCAGCTTTAGTGTCTTGACTGAATGGTGGACATTTGCATTTTTTGGGGGATAGGCATTTTCACAATTTTTTTTCCTCCCTTCCCAATTCCCAATATCAATCAAGACGTACACTGTCCTGAAATGCAGCGACCTAGCCCATTACACCACGCAGACCCCTCAGGTTGTAGGAGATGTTAATATCTAGTTGCATTCATTCTTCCCAGTTGTGTAAAAAGTACTTGAATTCCATACTTAAGTAAAAGTACAGATATCTATCCTAAAAGTGACTTTTAGTCAGTAGCTCATCTTAAATGTACTTAAGTATCAAAATAATTTATCTGGTGTTAAAATGTACTCAAAAGTATCAAAAGTAAAGGTACAAAAGTACAAAGAGAGGAAAAAAGACAGAAATTGTTTTCTTTCTCTCTCCAAGCTTTATTAATTGTCTCCCTACATCACATTTAACATGAACCATCACTTTGAACTTTAACTTGTGATACCGTACTATACGTTTTAGTTTCAAGGTAGTCAAGCCATAATCTGAACCCAAATGTTTGGGGAAATATTTCATAAACCTTTGTAGGACAGTGGTTCTCAAACATCTTAGGTGCCACCAGCCAGTCCATGTACTTAAATTATAACTGAGCGAGCACACTGGATTTAACTACTAATCAACACGTCAGTCAATAGTGAATCTGATCTGATAGTTCGGGGCTACAGCTAAACTTTGTAAACACATCTGGGAGGGCATGGCTATTCACAGAACCTTTGAACTGCATGTGCTGAAATTAGAAAAACAAAGGCACCCAAACACAAACAAAACAAATTGCAACCGTGACACAGACTATTTGAGAATTGTTATTATTTTTATTATTTAGTTGACCTGTAACATCATTATATTATGATAGCCTATATAAAATGATGTAAGTTCTACTTAGTTAAACAATGAAGTCTACAAGTATATTATTTCATTAACGTTTCACAGGGGCGATTTTAGAAATGGACAGTTAGGGGGGCTCAGACCCAATAAGACAATGTCCAAAGCACATGTCTAAATGGCTTTTAAAATGTGTCTATGAAGGTGACAGCTAAAGATTGTGAAACAACCTATGCTTTTATAAAACACATAACCCCCAGAGACAAAACTTAAAACCTGAATAAACAATAAGAGTTTGGGAAAGTCGGAAATATAATCATAGTTTAATGAGGAATATAACTTGGGGTGCACTGCAAACAATGTGGGCAATACAGCTGCTGTTTGTGAAACACCTAGACTTCTTCTCTAGTCTTGACTACCTGCTGACTCTCTCACCTGGTGCTTGCTTTCTCCATCTGTGGCTTCTCAATGCTCTCTCAGTTGACCAGTGGCCACTTCCTCCCTCAGGTTGCACTAACAATCCAAAGCAAACCAACCATTTTACTTCACTAGAAAATAAACAGTTTGAATGTATTCATGTAACATTTTAAGGGTATTCATGACTGGGATTAAACCAACTGAAATAAATATCCCTAAATATTGATTATTTTTTGTAAAAGTGTTTACTATGTGGAAAAATATATGCATCCACCATATGCATCTATGGTTGTAAAAATAGCATTCCTATAATACATGTACAATTGACTCTGAAATGGCTGAAATGAATGGCTGAAATGAAAGTTTTTTCAACATCCCTAAATAATTATAACCCTGTTCAACAAATAGTTTAGCTGGTTACTTGGGCCTAAAACTATGTAGAACAGGGTTATTCAACTCTTACCCTGTAACTAAAAATGCCAGTCTGCTGGTTTTGTATTCTACTACCTTAATTGCACCAACTTGGTGTACCAGGTCTAAATAAGTCCCAGATTAGAAGGTTGCAATGTACAAATGGAGTGGAATTGGTTTGAGAGCCAGCATTTTGGGGTGCACTACCATAAGTGTGGACAATACAGAACTATTTTAGAAACTAATCAATTTACTAATTGGAAACTTGGCTTTGTATGTTTTGTCTTTATTATATGTACACAATCTCACCTGGGTCCTGTTCTCCCTCCCTCACTCCTATGTCGTCTCCATCATGTTCAGTCCTCTTGCTCTCTCTCTTTGTACTGACAAACATAAAAATACAAACAATTGTACATAACTAGTATAACGCTACAAGTCAATGCATTTAGGCATGTAGACATGATCAAGAAAATCTGCTGAAGATCAAACCAAGCATCAGAATGGGGAAGAAATGTGATTTAGGTAACTTTAAACGTGGAATGGTTGTTGGTGCCAGACCGGCTCATTTGAGTATTTCAGAAAGTGCTGATCTACTGGGACTTTCCCGCACAAGCATCTCTAGGGTTCACAGAGAATGGTACGAAAAAGAGAGAATATCCAGTGAGTTGCAATTCTCTGGGTAAAAATTCATGGCAGAGGTAATAGGCGAAACAAACATTTATTTAGGCTACGTTTTCAAATGTTTGGCCACGACACACTGACCAGTCAGATAATTTTAGCTAGGTAATGTTAACTATGTTAAGGTACATCTAGCTAGCACTGTTGGCCTATATTGTTAATAGCTACTGTACTGTATTAGCTACCAAGCAATAACTTGTTTTTGTTTGTAAAATAAATCAACAGCATTGATGTAGCAAAAACATTATCTGTCAACACTTTTCTGTAACATTAAAATAACTTTGGGTGTTACAATAGCTTACTTTTGTGACATCTACAGCGTCTGCACTCTGCAGCATTCGACTCCCTCTCCACAAGTAAACACTGAAAAGACATTGTAGTCAGGTTCATTATATTCTGATTTTAACCTTTGTGGGAGTTTTTTGGGGATTTGCTAAACTATACATTTTTGGAAAGGTTATTGTATAAGGAGTCAGAAAATCAATGTTTGCATTTGCTCAGATGTCATATTGAAGTTTAAAAAATGGCCGCCATAAAATATAAAATTGTAATATCTCGACATCTTAATAAACTGGAATGTTGATTTTTACTGCTAAACCCACACTGTAAGGGTCAAGGAATCCAATGGTGCTAGTTAAAAAGCTACACAATGTTACCACATTAACCCATAGATGCATAAGTAGGTAAAAAATTACCCTGTGTGATTGTTTTCTTGCCAGATCTTTGTAATGAAAAGTTATCATTTCATATTCCAGCTGTTCTTCAAAAA
>JACXGM010011268.1:0-25239 GCA_016801145.1 Umbra pygmaea | reverse complement strand
GTAAGTCTCATAGGTGTTGAGCCTCGTGTTAAATAACCTTTATCGAGTGGAATAAACTTATCTTTACTATGAATATGGGGTGCATTATATGCCGAATGACAATAACCTATAGCCAATGTCATTGTGAGGTTATTATAATGCGTTTTCATTTTGGGAAGATAGTGAAGGCCTATGTGTAAAATGCACGGCCCGCCACTGGCCACAAGTCTATAATTACCTGGAATCTGGCCTGGAAAAGGATATTAGTTCTACAACAAAACTGTAGAACATTTGGGGCCTATGGAGTGAGTTAAATATCTTTGCTGTAGATGAAAACTTAAAAGAGTCAAATGTTAAAGTTAGGCATGACGTTACTAACAACAGTTAAGTTCGGCATGATGTTACTGAGGTCAAGGTTAGGATTAAGGTTAGGGTTAACATGACAAATAAACTGCCTGTCTAGAGAAACACTTGCATCACGCTGAAATTAAGAAAGAATGATAACTTTTCCGTCTGGGTGTGAACTAGCTAACACCGGGGTGAGAGTTGCGAACTTAGACACCCATCCACCAACCCCAACCACCACCTCAGCAAATATTTCAGCTATTTAACACATTACCAACTAGAGTCAATGATAGGTGAAAGTGCCTCATATGATCATATTTCACATAATAGCCCTTCTCAGACTTTCATATTTCAGGTAATTGGGCTTTACACTTTAGTTCCCTCCAAATGTATTTCATGAAATTTAGGGCTGAGGTTCTGTAACGACCAGCACAGTGAGGGCTGGCGTTCATCTGGACTGAGTAGTTGGATTCTATCTATATGTATATGTATTTCTTGACATTGTGTTCACATTATGCCAGTGCATTTGTACTGTTGGTTTATGTTTTGTCTATTATATATTAGGGGTGTTCATGTAGTATGTATGAAATGTGGAGTGTAGTGCCATCCCCAGTTTCACCTGGAGCTTTAGACGGATATCAGTAGTGTCATTGATCAAGTGGCTCATCTGGCCTGATTCCTTAACTCATTTCAGCTGGCGTTGTTTCTCCCTATTTAGGCCCCAGGTGAAACAACGGATGGTGCTGATGATTATTAACTTGTCACTGTGTGTTAACATTTTGTGAACTTTAAAGACTCCCCAGGAGCCATATCTGAGCAGTTGTGAAAAGTGAGTCTTTAATGTTTGGAAGTAGATGTATACATTCTGTCCTGTGTTTTGTTGTACAGTGTCCGTGCCACTTATTATGAGCACATAGGTTCTTAGGGATATCATAGTATACTTGCCTAAAGCGTACCCTGCAACTTGCCATCTGTCTGACTCCAGGTTAAGTACTATAAGTAAATAAAACGAGATATGTTTCATCTGTCATCTACTGCCTTTGGATCTCCCTCTCTCTAACACTCTGCCTCATCGTGACAGGTTCACTCAATGGAGAAGTACTCTCCAGATCCTATGCACTTGGAGGTGGTACTGTATTCTAGCCAAATACCACAGTTCAGCTTGCAGTTGTTTAACCTAGCACACATGGTCGCTACAGTGCAGCGGAGCCAAGCAGCGCGTTCGACACCAACCCAACTGATTTCGGATGAGGCACCTGTTCATTGTCACCACAGGGTGAGCATACGGTTTGGCAAATAAACGCAAATGATACTTCTAGTTGCAAAAGGTGTCTCACTTGATTTATTACCTCAGTAAACATTTTCATAATGAGTATATGGTCTCAATCGCTAGATTTAAGCCTTCTTCAATAATATATAATGATATTCATTTTTTGAATTATGGTCTTGTTGATTTTAAAATCGTCGATAAAGCAAAGGGGAGTTTAGGGCGTTGCTAGGGCTTTCGGTTGTATGACAAGACACTCAAAAGAGTTGGCAGTTCAGTTTTTCATGTAAGGTTACATTTTGTTTTACATTTTGTTTAATACTGTTTTTGTTAGCATCCCAATTAATATCAGTTTAGCTAGCTAGAGGTTGTTGACTTCTAGTACTGAGAACCAGATGGAGAATAGTGTTTGAGCCTGTTCTCTTACCAATATGACAACCACATCCAAAGTGTTCCAGATGCTGCTGAAGTAGGAGAACCCATGGATTCTTAGCTCAAGACTCTCCTCCACAATATAGTAGAGGACGAACAGACAGAAGACTGACTCACAACCCATGATAAAGTAATCCCAGGTAGAAATGTAACGGATCAGCTTCACTGTCCTTATCTGATAGGAGGGTATCGCTCCACCAGTGGCTGGGAATTCAACCAATAAACTGCAACAAAGTAAGTTTAAACATTTTTTTTAAATGCCTTTGCCATCAGTAGACCATGACTATGAATTGTGTTGCTGTTCTATTTAGAATACACTTTGAATTATTATCATTTTATCAAACTACAAAAGTGAAGCCAAATGAAAACATGTATTGGTGTGATAATAATTGGCACTATAAGGCCTTTAGTGGACGATAACATTTTTATTTGGAACCAAATTGTCAAAGTTCCAATAATTTAGCTTACAGCAACAAAAGTCCATAATTCACTGGAATCTGGACTGGAAAACCATATTGGCGAATTGGTTCCAAACCAAACTGTCAGAGCTATAAACAAAACTGTAGAACATTTGGGGCCTGAGGAGTGAGTTAAATATATTGGCTGTAGAAGAAAATTCTAAATGAGTCAAATGTGGTATCACCATGTGAAGCAGGCCATTGTACCTACGTGATGACACAGAACAAATTGATGTTGGCATTGTAGGTGGAGAAGTCAATAAACACAGCTCGGGTTCCACGGTCCAGCCACAGGTTGTTCATCAACTCGTTCAGAGCTGCGGTGCTCTGATCCTTGGACTTGCTGAGGTCTTGGTAGTACCCTCCGCTGTTGTATGTGGCCAGCAGACCCCAGTATGATGATCCATTCATCTCTTTATCAGTATGATATTGCCAGCTATGGTAATGAAGGACAGAAGGTATTTCACTCTTAGCTGTTTAAATCTGCGGTGGATATTTTCAATTTGTTTTTAGTAATGTCTATTCTGATTGAATAAAAAGCAAATACACACATTACCCTTTGACCGGGCAATAAACTGTAACGCTGCCATATGAGTGCAATACAGGCATGTTAGGGTGAACAAACGTTAACGACAACACTAAACTCACGCTGTTCCGTTAACAAGGCCAAAGTTACTGTCATCCTCCTTCTTGTCATAATAGACGTCGTAACATCCGGAGATTTCATTGCGGAAATCCTTGGCGACGGTACAGGAGTTGTTCAGCACCTTGACCTGCCTGATCCTGGGAACCCCGAGCAGCAGGTTCTCATAGTAGATGAAGGACTGGTCCCCATTATTCAGAGACTGATTGTTGTACCATTTGCTCCAGTAGAGACCATCCAGCAGAGGACCTTGTGCAAACTGTTCAAACATAGTAAGGCTAAGTTACTGCATGAACAGAGGCATTTATGAAACAATGTGTATGCCAATCCATTTAAGTTACCATTGTTGTTATGTTATTATGTCAAAATGTCTATCCTGATCCAGTACGCCGGTGATGAAAGGGTACTTACGGTCCAGAAGTCGTCCATACAGCCTATGGACTGAAACTGAACACCGCTGGGGCTGGGCGTGTTCACAAACAGGTCTGTCATGGCTGTGGTGTAATAGTATGCATTGCTGCTGGTCATGCCGTATGTCACTGAACGAAAACACACAGCCACATTGTTATGTCCAGACATTCATCCCTAATATCAGGCTTTGCTCAGGGCTAAGTACGACATTGTTGTTCTTTCAAAAGTCCAGGATAAGGAAAGTCTGAAACAGACACTGACGCCATTGGCTCATTCAATATTTGTAATTCAGCAATGATAACATCACAGAAACCAAAGGAGCACTGAAAAGGGAGGTAATGTGTTTGGTGCGAGCCAACTAAAAGCCTCATCAAACAGTGTAAATTTGACACAGACAAAGCAACAATGGTTTCATGCTCTTATCAGTGAGGGGCAGAAGAGCTCTGTCTGTGTTCCTCTATTAATGTCCAGATGGACAAAGCCTTTCAGCCATAGAAAGGCATTATAAAAAAGGGCAATACCTGCATTTAACAGTTTCAAGCTTGTCACAGCACTAAACATTTAGATATCGGTTACACAGACACTTCTGCTTTTCATATTTTTGAATAATCAATGGGATTACAAAGCAATTTGCGAGACATGGTGCTTATGTTTGCTTAATTGCTTTCCAAAAACCTGACATACATTCACACAACACAGATTCTGACATGGTACGCTCTGATGAAGGCTTGTTAGACAAAACACATTTTATCAATTCGAGGGCGAATAGGATGGCGAGGGCCGCGAACATGGTTTATCAACCCACATGTTTTGTACTGCGAATCCAACACGGAAGCCTTTAGTCTGATCATGCACAGAATGATTACGTTCACCGACTATACTTCTGCGATTGAACCCACAGGTGCCCTATCTGAAAACAAGGAGTCGCTGGAGAGCGACGTGGCGAGATAGATAATCTGATTTATCTAACTCAAATCCCGGGCAGCACTATGCCAATTTGCACTGCCTCGTGAAGAAGGCCCGGGGAAAGTCAGATAACCTATAGTCAGGCTCAAACTTGACTATCATGACATAGACTGTTGTGCAATGCAGCAACTGACTATGCCACATGGACCACACTTGAATAACATTTTGAGGAGCCTCCGAGGTTGTGCAGCAGTCAAAGCCATTCATTCTCATTCAGTCGGCATTTCCTGGCCTCATCGTTCTCTGGTAACACCCTCTGATAGGTCAGGTGCCTGCAAAGCTAATTAAGATCTTCAGGTGATCAACCTGACAAACATTAACCAACATCACTCCCTGGTCGGTTGAGCAGTAAAGCAGAATGGCGTGGTACAGATTTGTTTGAAGAAGGCTTGCCACAATCTTCAGCCAAGGTATGCAGAAGAGCATCTCTTAATGCACAATACGTCAAACCTTGAAGCAGATGGGTTACAGCAGCAGAAGACAACACCAGGAGCCACTCCTGTCAGCTAAGAACAGGAAACTGAGGCTACAATTTGCATGGGCCGGCCCACCAAAATTGGACAATAGTTTAGTTTGGTTTTTAGTTTAACCATTATTTTACAAGGCAAGTTGACTGACAACACTTTCTCATTTGCAGCAACGGTCTGGGGGAAGGGAGGGAGAAGAGGGGGAGAGGAATAGAATAGTGGAAAAACATTCCTGGTCTGATGTGTCTCAATCTCTGCTGCAACATTGTAATAGTATGGTCAGAATGTTGTAGTAAACAACATGAAAGGATGGATCTATCCTGCCTTGTATAAATGGTTCAGCCTGGTGGTGGTGGTGCAATGGCATGGGGGAAATCTTCTAGGCAAACTTTGGGCCCCTTAGTACCAATTGAGCATTGTTTAAATGCCACAGCCTACCTGATTATAGTTGCTGACTGTGTCCATCACTTTATGACTACAGTGTATCGATCATCTAATTGCTACTTCCAGCTGGATAATTTGCCATGTCAAAACGCTCACATCAGCTCAAACTGATTTAGAGGAAAATGACAATGAGTTTACTGGACTCAAATGGCCTCTAAAGTCACCCGATATCAATCCAATCGAGCACCTTTGGGATGGTGGAATGGGAGAGTCGTATCATGGATGTGCAGCCGACAAATCTGCAGCAACTGCATGATGCAATAATGTCAATATGGACCAAAATCTCTGAAGAATG
Source organism: Umbra pygmaea (assembly GCA_016801145.1). Taxonomy (NCBI): domain Eukaryota; kingdom Metazoa; phylum Chordata; class Actinopteri; order Esociformes; family Umbridae; genus Umbra; species Umbra pygmaea. The sequence goes on along the minus strand of JACXGM010011268.1, from coordinate 19,532 downwards.
TTTCCAGCACCTTGTTGAATCTATGCATTGAAGATTTAAGTGATGTCCAAACCCGTTACTAGCAAGGTGTACCTAATGAAGTGTGGGGTGTAAGAATGTAACCAAAAAGGGTTCTCACTGGAACCGAAAAGAGTACTTCTTGGAACCATAAAAAGTGTTCACCTATGGGGACAAATATAACCCTTTTTGGATTCTTTTTTTAAGAGTGTAGTGATATTATGTGCATACTGTACATTTTTTCTAAAACAGTCATTTCACAGTAGGATTTCATAAAATAAACATAATGTTTTTTCTCAATCTCAAGGATACAAACCCTGGCAACTGTGACATGCTGTCATGATATTTGAGACTTTTCCCATGAATGAACACATTTTATAATTTTGCAGTTTTTGTTTTTACCAATGCATCTGCAATTTGGTCACTAACTGTTTGGCCTCTTTTGAAGTCTGTTAGTTGCCTCATGCTGCGTTAAAAAAATCTAAAATCAAAGTGAAAATTATCAGGCCCTTTTTTATAGCAGGACAACAGTTAATTGTCAAATAATGCAACGAGTCAACTATAGCTGCATTTGTATTGGCGATTTAGTTACTCTGAAATAAATGTAATTTTCTATGTGGTGTTTCTGTTATTTTGTTCACCTCTTGCTCAGAGGCAATCTCTTGGACAACCAGAGGCCACACAACATTGATAAAAGATAATAATAATTGTAAATGATTGAAAAAAATTGGTAAATACTGTATAATTTTTATGGTGAAGACTGTCACTTTATTAGCTTGTATATTAATTTACAACCCAAAAAGCACTTTGTAATATGACATTAATGAAAATTACCACTGAACAGCAAATAAAATTTGCTATTTGACAACGCAGATAGCAAATAAGTCTGCAACAGATAACCAACCATTTAGAGGATGCAAATTGTACTTCCTTTTTTGGTTTCAATGATTCTGTGATTTCGAATTGATCAAAAATAAACAAAAAACATTAAGCATAAGTAGCTTACACATTTAAATTAATCGAGAATGTCACAAATTACAATGTCATATGTAGAATTAAATATTATGCCATCAGGATACAATACAATTTAATCAGTAATTGTACATATCCTATGAGGCTATATTTCTTTTAGAAAATACAACATTTAAAGTGATATGTGCTATTGGCATGGTGACTACATGAATGTTTACAACAGTTGCTGACAAAAAAATGAATGTTCATGTCTCAACCATTCCAAGGTCATTTAAGAAAAGTTGACAAGGCATCCAACCGGCCTGACAACAGTAGGCACTTATTTCCTTTCATTGAAAATGTGCTTAATATGCACGGACCTGAACAAGCATACATATGTGGATTTACTCACGTAGACAGAGATCCACCAGGAACACCATATAAACCAGTAACTCCCTCAGAGTTGTTTTAATAAACAGTTCCCGGTTGTCTGCTGTATTCTTAGTCATTGTTGTACTCCACAGTCCTACAAAATCAAAGAGCATCCATCATTTTACAACCAATTTCCTCAAATCAGACACCAAAGAAGGAAAGATTCCCTGAACCGGACGGGTCCATATATACTGAATTTGGCTTGAGTACAAAGTAAAATTTCACAAACTTTACAAAAAAAGACTGTTTGAATCATGCAAAGACGACATCTGTTTAAATCGAATCTTACCTTTGAAAAACGAGCAGCATCCACCACGTTTTTTCTTGGTGCTTGTGTCTGGTGGCTTGACCTCGGCTGGGTAAGGATTCAATGGGGCCGGTTTGCACATGTGGTCAAACGAGCCTGGGGGGTAAATAGTCTGTGGGTTGTAGACAGTGCTGACGGCCCGGGGTATGGTCAGAGGAGAGGCACAGTATCCGTGGTTCACCCAGGAGTCCTTCCCTATGGTGTCCAACTCACACTCCACCTCACCACTGAATGGGCTCTCCTTGCGGTTCTTAAGCCACTGCATGGCTGGGATTCCTGGCTCTCTGTACTCCGATATGGGAAATGATTCCTGTCAGGTTCTCTAACCAGATGATAATGTGGAAAGAGCCGTTCAGGATCCTTCTATCAGCTCACTTTAAAGAGGCAGAATGACATTTTAAGAGGGCGGAGCTGCCACTTTCCTGTGTGCTCTGAACTCAACCGTTTTATATTGTCTGAAGACAGCATATGCAGATGCTGTATAGTTCAAGAATTGTATTAATATGAATTTATTACACTTGTAAAGCACTTTTTATTACAGAAGAATAATCTCAAAAACAATAAAAATCAATCAGATCATATTAAAAATAATATGTTTGAATATGTGTATGTTGAATGTTTTCCTCCGCATTATCAAATTATCTGGGAGAAGGGAATCATTTTGGGGTATGAAATACATTTTATATTAAAACATGTTTCCAATTATTATTTTTTACATTAGAATGTTTTGACCATAAGAAAGAAATTGCAGTCCTGCTGAACAAATCATTTACAGTTATTTACATACTTTTTGCTAACTGTTGACTGATTGTGTGTTAATGAATGATAACTCAGCTACATTGGTCCTCTGATATCTAGTCAGAGGACCAAAAATATATAGCATAATAACTAGGCCCCAACAATCTCATTAGCATATACATTTTTGACCCTGGCAAGCATCCTTTTTTGACAAGCCAACTGTCAAAAAGCATATTAAGTATGCAAACAATCCACGAGCTTCCAAATGATCATGGCCATCTGTATAATTTACCTCGTCACAGTACACGCAATAATTACTACATAGTGTATAGTGATTGCGGTTGAAGGCACTTATACTGTAGAAGACAATTTAATTGAGATGAAATAATAAATTAAATCAAACCATCTTCATTCTGGCTTGGCTAATTTGTAATGACAAGCTACTCTGAGGACAATCTGTAGCAGAAAATAAGTCATATTTACCAAATTAATTGATTCATTGAGATTTAATCAAATTATTTTTGCCAATGAATTTAGACTAGACATATACTTATATGCTTACCATCAAAGAGTGGGTCACAAATCTTTAAAACATTTAATGTTTACAAAACACAATATGCATTATATATTTTCCCATCGTAGTAGTAGAAATGGTGGGTAATGAATGCAATTCCATGAGAGTGCAACATTCATTCATTACACACCTAATCCTGAGTTTATATAAACCTAAACTATACAGTAGTAACTCCACATGTTTGAGTATGTCTCATCCTCCATGGGTAGCTGAACTGACTGGGATTAAGACTTAACAAACAGGCTGTGATGAGTAAATTATCAAATTGATCAAATTATGAAGTGCTATCTGATGAGTGTGGTGGCAGTTGTGGCTAAACCGATATAGCATCACAGTTCCTTCTCTGATTGAATACTCAAAAAGAGCTTGAGGCCAGGCCTTGGAGCTTATGCTTCAGTGGCCCTAAACAGTGGTATTAAGTACAGCCATTGCCCAAGAAAGACATTTAATTCATCCTCCTTGGCTGAGGACTGTGGCAGGTTCTGGCCCACAGGCTTCCACAGTCAGACGCAGCTTGCGGCAACAGTTAAAAAACTGTATAACAATAACTTTGCCATCCATTTATCCCTGATATTTAAATGGATTCAAATGTTTTTAGTCTATGGCTTATCCAGCATTACCTCTTTTATGATCAGTAAATTGTTACTGACCTGATTTATTTTTTGGCTTTTATATATGCCCATATCCCATGCTTATACTGGTGCTAAAACATTTATAGGGCATTTTTCAGGAATTATGCATTATTTCCCATTATTCTTGTTATTTTATTAGACCATTCTGTCATTGCATCATAATTTCACAATGCAATAATGGCCGATCAACAACTGAACTATTAATGCTAATTTATGAATTTGGTAGTGAATCATGTTATTAACTTGACATGGAGCTTAGTGATGTCAGTCTCACCTATTCTGCCATTCTGGGTTTGAAAAGTAGGTTGTTATGTTTGTTTTTGCTGCGGTTGACCTTTGACGTCATCCTGCGTTATCTCAGAGAACAGGAGTGCCTAACAAACGGATGTCTCATTGATCAACGAGGTGCAGAAACAGACTGATCTACCATAACTCTCACTTCCAGCTGACACCTCAATAGAATAGAAATGCTGTTCTAGAAGTAACAGAATTGCACATAAACCCTCTGTTTCTAGAGATAGGGCATGGATAGGACAGCACTTCAGGTATAAACTGGATGTATAGGGAAGCAGTTAATGGATGTCAGGGCTTCTGGATGTACATTCTGTTTATTTTTGTCTTTATTACAAACATATTTAGTATTGTTGATTACCATAAGAGTAGTGTACCTACTTATTAGCTGATAGACCAATCCTGGCTCAGTTAAATCTGTGTTTACCATTATCTGTAGTACTATCCACTCGAGGCAAACATGTATAGAGTAAGTGCATAACAATGACTGCTCTCTGACTGAAATATTATTAGCAAATTGTAAAGAACTACTCAATAGCAAATTTGTTACTATTGCTGGCAACTTTATTTCAGTACAAAAATACTATTAAATAAAATAGCAGTCATTAATAAGAACCACTGAAGAGCACAAAGAAATGTACAATTTCAAAAATGCTAGAGAACATTATTTAAAAATATTATTTACGTTCACACAAATAGATTTACAATTGTATAAAAAGTCTCAAAATGCCACTGTTTGTCTACATAATAACAATAAGGGCAAATAAATACACAATCCATTATAAAAAACACAATAAAATGCAAGGGCCTCATCTAGCAGATTTGATACAAAGCAATACAAGATGTTGTTGTTTACCAGGGAGGAGTTAACAGAGGAACAATATCTTTGTAAAGTCAAATGCAGTAGAAAACATTGCAATACAAGATGCCAATTTCTTTGTTTGGAAAAATGTTAAATGTTTCAAAATCATGTAAATGTATGTCAAATTATGTCATGAAACATAAACAAACATCAATAAATGGATAGATGAAATGAGAAAAGAAAATAATAAATAATACAAATGTATTTACTGGCTCCTGGGTTGGAGCAAACGCCTGAATTTTAAAAACAAGCAAAGTTATCATTGACCTCAACCGGCATGATGAGTTTCAGTCACCTAGGTAACTCAGTCACCTAGGTGGGCACTTGGAGACCATCGCACTGGTAGGGAAAAGGTGAATGCAGGTACTCCTGTTGATCTGGACAGCTGTACCCGATAGTATCGAAACACGGATAGATCTCGGGCTGCACACAATCAAACTGCAGGTCCAACCAATCCCTGTTGGGGGCATTACACCTCTGGGCATCTGTCAGGATCCGGTTGAGGGCCATTATGTAGCTGAGGGCCATCTGGAGGGTCTCGTACTTGGACAGTTGCTTATCCTGGCCCCACTGAGGGACCACTTTTCGCAGTCGGTCAAAGGCTGTGTTCAGCCCCTGCATCCTCTTCCTCTCACGGGCGTTGGCTGCCATCCTCCGACGCGTAGAACCTTCCGGAGTGCCAGTCTTGGAATCCAGACTCTCAGGCTCAGAGTCAGATCCAGTGCAACTGGATCGGCGGGATACCATGGTTAAGAACACAACAATTTTATGGTTCAGCCCACAGATTTTTCCCCTTGTTCTTTTAAGTTTCCAAAAAGAGTCAACCAAGTTAAATTGTGTATTGATGTCAACAAGGTTTTAAGAAGTGGTCCGATTCCCTGTAGCTACACAAAATGGTCTGGTGTCCTTGAAGCTGTCCAAAGTCCTTTTTGTATCAGTCTGTGTGGTGATTACGCTGTATATGTCTAGTAGAAGTTCTATCAGATCGTCGGTACTCTCCGTTTAATCTAAGCAGCTAAAAACGTGTGTGGTCTTGGAGAGATGGAGGAACATGCTTTTTATAGGACTGAGCAGATGAACAGGTGGCAGCAGGTGGAGTCCAATCTATTCCCGCTCCTCCCCCATCCATCAACAATATTCCCCCCCCAATATTGGTCCCTCTATCCTTAATATTGCTTGCTATTTTAGAGACTCATGCACACACACAAACACACACATACTCTACACACACACACACACATTTACAAAAAGCACAAACAAAACCTTAATGAAATTCCAATTAAGTCGGCCTGGTCTATGTGATGATGGCTTCACTCTGGGCCATCATGGCTTCCCTTTTCTCACAGCCATGTGTTGCCAAAATAAAACACTACCATCTGCCAATGAAATGTAGAGATGATGCTGTTTGTAATGTTGAGATGGTACCAGATTAAATGAACATCCTTAAATGACAATTGAAGTCATGTGTTTGAGTTCATTAGGAAATCAATTTATTCCAATAATACTACTAAATACCAATTTTTTACATTTGGAAAATGTTTAATGCTGTTTGACAATTTATTTTGTTATTATATAGCTTGATGTTAATTGCATGTTCTTGAGTCACTTTTGTCAAAATATGAATAATTGATTTGTTCCTTTAAATTACAAATGTCTAATGCAAAACAGGTCAACTTAATTTACTTGAATTTAATTGATATGTATAAAAATAAATTATTAGGGGGATTAATCCTGCCTCTTATATTTTTTTCTGATTCTGACTACATTGTTAGTGATTAAGGTTATACTTCATTTGTTTATGCTTTATACATTGTTTGTCTGTGTATTGATTATGAATTGTATTGTATTCCTAAATAAATTCAAAATGTGGATAACATTTCAGTGTGAAAGGGAAACAGTGAATTACTGTGAAGGTTTTACCAAGTTAACACCTCTTATGTCTTGTTGTATTATAGGGCCCCTGGTCTCTAAAGGATAATACTGATAATCTCTGATAATCTGATTCAGATTAGCCCCAGGGAAGTAAGTGTAAGTGTGGCCTCTAACCCCAGGGATTTAAAGTGCCTTTAGAATGTCTTTCAGACAACACCCTGCAGAGCTGTTCTTTTCACCGTCTGGGAATAATACAATTAAAAATAGAGACGGACACATTTACCCATCATTTTAAGATCTAATGACAACTTTTGAAATGTATATTTTAGATACATTTGGAACCAAGATGTCTATTAAACATTGATATATTGCATGTTCATTTGTGCTATGGGTTATTTGAATGTACTAAAATAAACTATTACTACAGTATGCTTGGTGAGAATTTTGCAGGTATTCAAGTTAATTTACCAGTGCTTTTTTTACAATGAAGCACAGTATGTGGCATACATTAGTGTTGTCATATGTACTCGAGACCATGTGGAAAATAAATAATTGATCTGTCTAGTGGTCCGTAGAAATGAGACAGACAGAACAATTTGTTTGATTGTCAGTCCTTTCCATCTGGTATGAACACATTTAGCAATCAAGTGTAGAATCGAAGCAGGATAGAAAAAACAACCCTTTTTCCAAACAACTACACCGAAGCCCATGCAATAAATACAACATAGGCCAACATCTAACTTCACATGTACTCAAATGTTAGACTAATGTATTTCAGTGTGCCAATAAAGAAAAAACATAAAACAATAGCTGGTCAATGTTTATTCACACTTTGTTTTTCAAATGTAATAAAACATTTGAGATACTCATTTTTGGTGGAACTCAAATTATAACACTTTTGAATAATAAAAAATGCAGGAGGGAAGCCTGGTGTTTTATAAATGATTAATGACTGCTAGACGCCAAATATGAGGTCTCTTGGTTGCGTCATATTGAGTCTTGGATACAAGCTCATGCTGTCTTGTCATTTTGGGAATGGACTGGTTAGCTGTGCAATTAGGCATATAATCCCTTCTACCAGTTTGGTTCATTGATTACAGATTTATGTAGTTGGCCAGCTGCTGCTCGTCTTGTTTACAGACGAGGTCTCAGATGGTCTCCGACCTTGCCAGGTCTTTTAGCCTGGTTCTTCCAGTCATTTATATGATTGGCTTGTCTGACAAGAACTAGTGGGTACTAAGCTACCCCCTCTATCAAAAGCCATATGTCACAAAGCAAGGATTGATCTGTCTGTTTTGATGGTGCCAAATATCTAACACAAAAAGGTACAGTAGATCCAGTCGGAGATTAGGACCAGAGGCTTAAGAATAGGGAAAGTGTAAAATCATCAGTATAAGACTACAACAATGGAAAAGCTTTACTGTACGTGCAACATATTACACATCATGACTAAGTATTATTTTAATTAAGATTTCATGTTTTGGTAGTCCTAATTTTAGCTGCTTCTTACAATCTTACTTCGGAAATTGTGTGAACATGTGTCTATATTTGTAGAAAGGTGTAGAATATTCAAAAACACTGTAATTTGATCAAATGTTTGTATCTGGACAGTTGAATAACTATCATACTTTTGAAAAAGTATTGAAAGGTAGCATCTTTGATCAATGTTTGTCTAAAATACATATTATTTTGAAATTGTAAAATGGTCACAGGCAGAAGAACAAAAATAAAATAGTAGAATATGTGGCTTGCAAAGGTTTTTAATAACTGTGTTGTGAAAGCTTACACACATTTCCATAACAAGATATATTGAAGGAACTGCTACATTTTCTAGATGAAAACCCTACTGTTGAAGGATAACTGGTCTGCCTGTGAATCTGAAGTAACCTAAAGATCAAAGAGAATTCTACAGAAGTTACAGATACAATATTAGAAATGCATCGATTACTGTAGGTAAAATGTACAAAATACAGAAAAAAGCCATACAGATCCTGACAATCACCCTGAAGGAACTATAGTGTTCCGTGTCTGTGAATGGAGTCATAGTGCATTGGTCAACTATATTGAAAGCTCTGCATAAATGGCCTATGTGGTCAGAAAGAAGCTGTAGCTCAAAAAGTACCATCAGAAAGTAGTTACCAATCTGTTATGTGGTTAAAGATTTTGATGAAATGAAATTTTAATCACATCTATTCTACAGTAAAATAAAGTGGTGGCAGCATCATGTTAAGGGGATACTTCTCATCAGCAGAGACTGGGCATCTTGGTAGAATTCGAGGAAAATGAGACAAAGCAAAATACAGGGAAATGCTACAAGAACATGCTATAGTCCACTAGAAAAAAGTAGCTTGGTAGGAAATTCACCTTTGAGCTGGACAGCAATCCAAAGCACATGGCCAAAGCACCATGGAGCGGCATGGAGTGGCAGTGTTTTAAAAGAAAATATAAAACAAAACATTCCAATCTGTAATTCAGTGACATTAGGAAATTGGTCATGGGTCACTTTTGAAGGCACTGTAAGGTAGAGTGGGGTAAAATAAGCCAGTGGGTAAGTTGACCCAACTCCTGTTTCTGGGCAACCATACACAATGTTTTTCATGTGACCCTAAATTCAGTTTGCATTCTCTATATAATCTTGCTGTGGAAGAAATAACTGGATAAATAAGTGGATAAAGTGGTAAGCATATTTGTTTCACCAAAAAACTGATTTTGCTTGTCAAATCTTTTTGAGCATATCAGGTATAATCAGTCTCACATCAAATGTAATTTATCTCAGTTTAAAAAGTTATGTCAGATATGTTGATGAACTGGCATTGTGTAAAAACGTGAGTGAATTAGAAAGAAATGTAGCTTTGGGTTGCAAGACTAATGTTATGTTCATAGGCCAAAAGGTTTGATATTATGCCAAATATACAGTTGAGAGTCTAAACACAGCGTAAAACAATCAGTGGATGTTCCTCAAAATAATAAAAATGTAATTCTACTTAAGACTCCCATGTCTATTTCTTTATCCTAGAGACTTGGCAAACAATCTTCAGGTTTCAGAACCGTAGAAAGAACACCAATAAAATCAGCAGAATGGTGGAAATAATTATTAATCATTATATTTAGAGTTACAGTATACTTTAATATCTGGTTAATGTAATAGTTAGTAGGCCTGTCTTCCCAGATGGCTCAAGTTACCTTGTCTGCTGAATCAACTTACCCCTAACATGGGGCAAGTTAAGCCATAAGACCACTTTTTTCAATTTGGGACCCTATATTTTGCTGTATCTTTGAGTTAGGCACACTGCTAAGGTTACAGTTGATGGCACACATCCTAAAACTGTGGTGTATTCATTTGATTCCTGTCTCAAATTCCCTTGGCTATAGGTCAATATAAATAAAATATGTCTCATGTTACCCCACACCCCTCTATATATTTTCCACAGTGCATGTTAGAAGCAGGTATAACAATTTGTATTCTACACCTGTTTAAAAATATAGGCATAATCAGAAGGTGAACAAGATCAGAACAAAGGACGTTAGCACCAGATATATACATGGTGTCTAATCTTAAAGGTCAATTTAAACCATATGGACATGTTTGACTATATTAACAACCTCTAGCAAGGATTTCCATTGCATTATAGACATAGAATATTGTAAAATAGTTAAAGTCTTAATCATCAAAGAATATTAGCTATTTTGGAACAATGCGCAACATTTTCAGATGTGATTGTACCAGATTTGGGGCAAGAATGTGTTTAGAGCATCTGTTTGGTGTCTGAAAGATCAATGGTTCTAATACCCAAATGCCAAGGCAAAAGCTGTTGTTCTGTTTGTGAGCAAGAGCGGTAACGCCAATTCCTCCTTCTCCCCCCGTAACATTCCCCCAGGATGTTGTTCTAATCGTTTTTTTTTATCAACTTGCCTGGTTAATAACATTAAAATAAAATGAATGTGTGTGCCAGGCAGAAAGCAGACAGGCAAATTACATCCGCAGTCCATGGGCAGGTAATAAAACAATACACCCCCCCAAAAAAAAATCTAAATTTCATTAAATAATAATCATAATAATTTAATAAGTTTCATATGATTCTGTTACATCTGTCAGAGCCAAGGTTAGCTAGCTAAAGTTTTCAGAGGTGCTAAGTAAGCATTAACACACATTGTCAGGGAATAACCGCACACCTCAGCTGTGTGAGAAGCCACAAGGCTGAAGGCTGAGGGTTATCAATATAGTTTTGGTTCTTTCCAGTATACTAATTTAATGCAGACAAGATCAGGAAAAATAATGATTCATCATTTCTTGTTTAAATGTTACCACTATTTAACCAGGCAAGTTGATGAAGGACCAATTCTTTTTTGCAGCAATGACCTGGGAGCAAATACGGTTAACTCTCCGGTTTACGGAGAAAATGACAAATCTTTCACCTTGGAGGTTCATGCTTGAATCCTTATATCCGCATTTCCCTGGTGGGCGGCTCAGGGTGGTAATTGTTACAGCATTGGTGTAGCCTGGTGTAGATGTGTAAGTAGTCGGACACAATTACCTTGTCACCTCATTCTCATGTTGTCTACTTGCGTGTAGGTCGGGCGCCTGAGAATTCAACCAACATTGTATAGTTATTGAATGTGTAATTCCTCCCAGAAATGTACTGACTAAAGACTTCCTTGTTGAATGAGCATTGTGATAAGAATCAGACAACTTGGTGACACATGCTTGGAGGAAGCATGCTATCGATCTGCAACCATCCTGCACCTGCTGAGGAGTTATGAACAAGATGAGGATTAAGTAAACGGGTGGAGAGAATAACGTGGGTCGGAAAAAAGCTCACATTTTTCTAATAAGAATTTTTTTTCTAATAAAAATAGGAAAATAATTATGGATTAGATAAAATGTAAAGTAAATCAATAGTGTATATGTTTAATACTTTTTGTTGGATACATGATTGATAGTGTTAGTTAATATGCAGTATATATCTTTTTTAATTTAAATGTCAAAATGTATTTTAGAAATGTTTCTCTTAAATTAAAATAAGATAAACAAAAGCAACATGCATACAGGACTACAAGAACTATGTACCAAACCCAAGTATAGCATGTTAATATACCAATCAGACAGACAGCAGCTGGTCAGATGGGGTTAGGGGCAGTAATTAGGTCAAGTAAGGTGAATGTAATTTCATGCCTATTTGAACTTTTTTTCTTGTCTAATTGGTCTGATTACCAATGCTTAATTGGCTTAAACGAGCATTCTTACTTGTCTTCAGTTGAGTATAGTCTTCGTAAAGTAAAAAGCAGCATACAATTAAATAACAATATAAAAAGTTTGAAACAAGATTTCACTTAAAATTTGACAATAAACCAAAGCTAAAAGTACTGCTGGCCTTGTATTGTAATGTAACACAACTGTGTTTTTATTCATTTTCATGTGGACAAAGTATACTATTCATAAAATGGGTCAGACTATTTAAATATTTCCATACAGATGATCTACAGATGATAATACTATACACATGCTCTAGGGATCAGCTTGCTAACTTTACAGATAGGTTTAGTATTTGGCTTAGTAAAAAGGTTAACAGTTGGGTTACTATTAGTTTACTCTTAGGGAAGTTGATTATTTTAGATGATATAATACCCTATTGAGACTTTTCCATGCAATGAAAGAAAAATACATTAAAAGTTATGCACTGAGAAGAACATAAGCAAAGATATGTTTGTTTGAATAAATATAACTTTATTCTCAGAGAGTGGGGGCTATTTTACATGGTGCAACTTTACATTAGGTGAACATGTGCTAAAACAAATTCTCTATTTTCAATCATCAGCTACAAGGGTACATTTTCAACAAAAAGTCAAACACAATTTATCTCACACATTTCATTCTATCAGTGGACTTTCATATAGAATACATGCCTATCAAGTTTTCCAAGCAAATGGAAAAACTAGAGTATACAACCATAGTGCTGTATGAACCTTATTGCATAAAATGCTGTCACCATTTAGTTTCTCCATCTTATGTCCAGTTACTGTATCTACCTACCTACACACAGCTGAACTAGCAGCACTCTCTCTTTACCTTAAAAAGACAGATCTTTATCGTAAACATTATGATAGTGTTTGAAATGCAATCGTTAGAATAATCGTTTTGGTGCCGATTAGTGGTTCCCAGTCACTGTACAGTACCACCAACATACTACTACCCCCTCGTGTACACTGGCTACCCCCAACATTCACTGGCAAAGTACCAACATTTTGAAGACTAAGTATACCTGTTTGGAAACCACTTTTGTAAGCACACCTATCATTTCATGAGTCAGTTAGAAGAAACAGACATATTTCAAAAGCAAAAGACATTCCAATCCGGAACCGCAATTTCCTTTGACACTCAGTTATAAAAAGGAGTGTATTTACTTAGTGTTTTATTTACTAAATTCTAGTGAAAAAACGGCCTCTTTATAAACCACACATTGTTGAAGAAAAGTTAGTAGGTATTGCTCTTGCAGTAAGAAAATGTGACTCTTTGATTAAAGTTGATTTTGTATCTGCTCTAATTATGCATAAACAACACAACCCCCATCAACCATGGATCAAATGTGTGCATTTACAAATCAAGAATCCCTTGTGAATTATTCAGGTTTACCTGAAAATCAAAGAAAATTCAATCATAGTGTCAAATCAATTCAACATATCAAATTGTAAAGACATTTATAGTAAAACTTTCAACTACGTATGTGTATACAATTTGGTTGTTTTCTTTGGCTTATGTATTGTTTCATATTTAATGATGGGTTGTAAAAAACAATCAACTGTCTTTATATGATACAAATACTTTGCAGCCCATAATCATTTGGACAAAGACAAACATTTTGGTGTTTCATCTCTTGACTTTAACGTGGATCGAAAATGAAACAATAGCTGAGATTAAAGTGCAGATTGTCATCTTTAGGGTATTTATATCCACTTGCTGGCAACATTTTGATAATTACCGTATTTCTCATAGCCCCTCCATGTTAGTGGACCAAATGTAATTGGACAAAATAACATCATCTTAAATAAAGTAAAGATATTTAGTACTGGTTTGAAAATATTTTGCATTCAATGACTGCCTGAAATTTGCAGCCCATAATCAACATCAGATAATGGGTAACTACCCTGGTGAGTTACATCCATCTAACATGGTCAATTGGTTTCAAATCAAGGAACTCGGCCAATCAAGAAAAGAATACTTTTTGTCCATGAAAAAATCCTTGGTTGCTTTAGCAGTATATTGGGTTCATTGTGCTGCTGCTTTTATCAGGCATTCGTTTGTAAGCAATGTCGAATGTTGAACGTTTCTGTACACTTCAGAATTCATGCTACTGTAGCAGCCATACATGCCCAAAACATAACACCCCCTTTATCTTATTTCACAGATACATTGTTTCCTTTTTCTTTCATCACACTTTACTCTTGTCATCACTCTGGTAAATATTACTTTTTGTTTAATATGTCCATAATTAAAATGTCCAGCCCTCTGCAGACTCGTTTCGCTATTTGTTTATCTAAATTGCTGTTTATAGCTCGGGTGGTAAAGTCCTTTGTGAAAGGTCATAGATGACACGCATACCTGGAGAGTGTTCCTGATCGGTCAGACAGGATGTTGTGTTGTTTTCACCATGTTGAGAAGTATGATCATCCATTGCAGATGGTCAAGCAGGTCATGTGTCATTGCTGAACCAACCACTGCTTTCTTTCAATCTTCCTAATAATGTACCAAAACTTGATTTCGGCCAATATTTTTATTTTTGGCAATTTTTCAAAATAAATTAAAAAATGTCACTGTTATTTAATCGGGCAATTTGACTTGAACCAATTCTAATTTGCAGCAATGAACTGGGAGCAATTAGAGTTACCTGTCCTGCACACTGGTCAGGACACTGGTCAGGACACTGGTCAGGACACTGGTCAGGACACTGGTCAGGACACTGGTCAGATGCCGAAACCACTAGACCAACTTGCCGTTTATTCCGATTTGATTACATGATGATAGCAAGCTTGACATGTATTGATTGGTCCTTGTGTTGTCAGAAAAAGCCTAGAATCAAGATTGGACATTTACATTTTCCTGGTGCATAATGTAAACAAACACACCTGTCTAATAAGAGCCTGCTGTGAAGCCAATTGCCAAACTACTTTTGGTCCCTTTTAAACAAGGGAGACTATGTACAGTAAAAAAATGTGCTGGTATTTCGTTAACCCCCTTGTCACTGTATCATTTCAAATCCAATGTGTTATAGTACCGAGCCAAATCAAAAGATTGTACCACTGTCCAGATATTTATGGACTGTACTGTATACATTTGCAAAAAAACACAGAGAACCAAACTGTAAATTTGCTAAAGATTCGGAACCGGTTCACATCTTTTATCTTAAAAATGTCATCATCATCACCATTCATTAACCTTCTCAATATCAAACTAATCTAAAAGTAGAAACATTTACTTAGACAAAACCTTACGTTATTTATTAAAACACAATGTCTGGCTTAATGGCTTGTGAACTAAGACTTGGCAAGTTTTTTTCTGATTCAAATAATATAATCATAAATAGCAGAACTCCACTGTATTTGGTAGACACATTGAAATCTAAAGTTATTGTAATTCTAATGTGACTTCATCACTTCAAATGTATCACACCAACCAAATTCAAACAGAATAAAAAAACAGATTAACATAAATAATGGAGTCATTACAATGGGGATTCTTGTTTGGGCATGATTTTAGACCAGGACTACTGAATAAGTGTATGTGCACTGTCCTTACAAGGCTACAGAGAAGAGGAATTTCAAATAGCTATGGGTGATTTAGTGTGGTGGGGATTATGTTGTCAAAATTCCACACACTTTCCTAAAGTAAGTTTAACTGGAATTTCAGAAAATCCTGTGCAATATAGGAACGTTTACAGGCGTTCACAACCTTTAGGTGAAGTGAGTGTGAACTGTACAGACTTCTCACAGCTCCTCGCTCTCCAGATGCACCTCCACGGGCGAGCTAGAAAACAGGATGGGGCTGTTGTCTGTGGTGGGGAAGGCAGACATGATGTCCAGGCCCTGTCCGCTCAGTGCTGCATATCGACTGCCCTGTCGCTGACCTTTCTTCAGAGGCAGTGGGACATGTTGATGCCACTGAGCTGCAGACAACAGATGGCTTTAAGGGTATCTGATATAAGCTATCACCAACACTATGTCATATTAAGACAAAGCTGATAAAATATACTGCGTATTTTAATTATTATTATTATCATCATTACTACCCATGGAGAGTGTAAAATATATATTTTTATTACCATAGATGTCTAGCCTGGCTGTGCATGAAACAATTCCAGCCTCATTCTTTGCCGAGACAGTGTACCATCCAGCATCCTCTTTCCTTGTTGGCTGAATCAGAAGGCAAACATATCCGGTGGCATCCTGGTGTATGCTAAAATCAAATAACAACACTTAATGTCCACACTAAATGTATTTCTCTGTCATTTTAAAATTCTCATTTAAGAACAAAAATCCTCAAGTGACTAAGTATGGGCTATACAAATGTATGTTTAAAAGTTTGATTTCATTTGCACCTACGGAAATCAACACTGACCCAGCTGGTTGAAGGGTCACACGTTGGGTAGGGAAAATTTGCTCACCTGACTCTGTCCTTGGTGTGAGGAATGGTGTCGTTGTCTTTCTTCCAGTAGATGACGGGTGGGGGCAAGCCCAGCACCCTGCACTCCAGTCGAATGGGCGTGCCCTCTGCAATGCCTGTGTTCTGGAGCTTCTCCACAAACTTGGGGGCCTGCTTCATCTCTTTTTCTGAACAGGCAAAGTGTCATTCTTTTCTGTCATAATACTGATACTAATTTAAAGTGAATTCACCATACCACCAGATTAATTAATCTTTCTTTGCATCGCAAATCTTTGAATTAGACCATTCCTCCGCAGATTAATTTGCAGATATTATTTTTAAGTCTCTGTACTCAGTCTCAAAGATGTTAAAGTTTGTTTTGCCAACTAGTGCAATGACAGTAAATATATGGTATCGGGCTAAAGCAGTTATTCTACTAATGCTAGTTAGCGATTTCTCTAAAACTGCACACAGGAACATAAAGTCAAATCCATTAATTAATCTGAGGAAATATGAGGAATCCCCTAATTATATATCAGGGACACTTACCCACAACTTTCAACTCCAGACTGAAGGAGCTTTGTCCTGCTTTGTTACTGGCAATGCAGGTGTATGTTCCAGAATCATTGTGTTTCAGAGGGTCTATGACAAGAGAATGGATACCATTCTCCCTCACCAAAATTTTATGGTAGTAATCTGGGTAGATGGGCATTCCATTGACCAGCCACATCATTTCTGGGTTCGGTAGGCCACTCACCTAGAGATTAAACAAAGAAATGTACATAATTTCTTGAGATTCATGAGATGAACAAAGTTCCTCATCAGATATTTGGTCACTCAGTCAATATAAAGTAGATTTTCTTTTTTGTTTTGGCCTCCTGGTTTTTCTCCCCTCCAAACTCCCACTAACACTGCTCCGCAACTTCTTGGACAGATGCGCAATGGTTCATCCAACCACGTCACAGAGCCACTGATACTTTTCGCACTGCTCAACCAACTATACCTCAGTGTTTGAATTTACAGGCGCCTGATCTGCACACAAGGAGTTGCTGGAGAGCAACGTGGCAAGGTAGATTAATTGAGTTATGTTTCCCAAATCCCGGGCAGTGCTATGCCAATTTGCACTCCCTCATGCTGGAGGTCCGGGGAAAGCAGGAGAACGCATAGTCAGGCTGGAACCACTGACTATCATGACTTGTTTTATCCTGCAAGGCAGGACTTGCCCACTATGCCACACAGATCCCCCAGATGTTGATTTACTGTTAACCACTGCCCTGTGTCACACACATTTTAGATAAATTAATTAAATAAGATTTTTACACTCTGCTTATTTCATCATGAGATGACTCTTTACAACAAACCTTGCAGTCTAACCTACAGACTTTGCCCTCATTAGCCACCATGTCCCCAGGGGCCTGGAGGAAGTGAGGTTGGAAGAAGCGTTCCGGCGTTGGTTCACCCTCCTCTACTTCCTGTATGCGAGCCCGCACTCTGCAGGTATCAACAAATATTTATAACATGTACATAAACATGACATTGGCCCTGCTGTTCAGTCATCTTGTCATCAGTCATTTGCTTTTGTTAAAAATTATGCATCAGAGCATTACTGTCATAGAGATAAAACAGTAGATTTTCTCAGTATTTGGTTATTCTCTATAATGGGGTTACGAAGTGTTTGTATGGATTTTTAACAATAAACAATATGCGTATCTGGGATTTTACTGTAAGTAGGTTCAGAACTAAGAGCTGCAGTCATGCTGGCTTATGCTTACCTCTGAGAGTGGATCATATTTGGCATTCTGTTTCGCAGAGGAGCTGTTTGGATGATCAAATGACCAGAGCAGCTGATTCGTCCCTGGTACACATCAATAGACTTTTTTAGCAAATCAGATTGATTTCTGAGTGGGGTAAGAAAGATATATATGAGTAAAACAACATTACCTGTGGGTTTGCTGCCATGACAGTGTAGTTGCCATCATCGTTGTTATTTGTGACCTCAATGTGTAGTGCACATGTACCGTCCCCTTCTCTGATCTTCTTATAGTGATCATTTTTCCTCAAAATCTGCTTGCCGTCCTTGAACCAGTAAACCTGAAATGGATTGAAAAGAGAAGGAGATAAAAAATCTTGAGTAAATGTGAAGTGACTACAGCAGCAGGGAGGTTCACACCTCCTATTGGAGAGCTAGTGTCCTGTAGCTTTTCTGTCCAACCCCATTTGTGACCTCGATTAAGCTTCTCATCCAACTAATTATTAGTATCAGGTGTGATAAATTGAGAGTTGTAATGAAAACCTGCAGGATGGTAGCTCTCTAGGAACAGGTTTGACCAGCCCTGCACTACAGTACATGAAATACATGCGCACATTCAAAGTTCCGGACAAGCCTTCTGTACTTCCAGCCTGACTACGGCAAATAAAAAATTAACAGTCTGTACAGCTATGTTAGTAAGATTGTTGCGACACTAAGGGTATGGGTGAAAAACCTGATGGAATCATGTACACATGTAAAGGATATTTGTAGACACTGTAATCTGAGTCAATTTTAGCAAAATATCAAACAAATAACAGAGACTATTGATGTGGCTTACCTTAGGTATTGGAATCCCCAGTACTTTACAGGAGAATGTCATAGGCACACCCTCCATGGCTCTAAAGTTCTTCAGCTTCTTGTCAAATATGGGAGCAATACACTTTCCTGTTGGGACCTCATCGTGCTGTACCTCGTCATCAGACTCCTCAACAGGCGTGCGCTCCAAACGGAACTCTACCTCACTCATTAGCCTCTGCTCAAAGTTGGACACTTTGTATTCCTAAAATAGAGGAAGACTGCTTTTTAAAAATAATTGCACTGGTCATGCCAATCATGTAAGTTATTAAAGTGCTTGCCATGTTTAGATTTATATGATGCAGAACTGACTATACCATTCTTGTTGTAAAAAGAAAGTTCAAATAATTCTCAAGGTATAAAAGTATGAAAATAAAATTATACCTTATAATGCTAGAGACTGCAGCATGTGGTTTAGGAAACACCAAATAAGCACCATGTAACGATTCCCAGTTCCCCTTCCCTGGACACTGCCACTTCCCTATTCCATCCCGCTCGGAACTACAATTCCCATACATCAGTTCTACTTCCTGTGGACTACAGCTTCCCTAGTCATACTTCCTCAGAACTACAGTTCCCATACCCGGACTCAATTATCATGATTCACCACACCTGCTCACTCCATTTTGTATTTAAG